>JH430595.1:60862-96210 GCA_000239455.1 Strigamia maritima | reverse complement strand
TTTTTTTGTGTGGTTTGTCTTGTCAGAGATTATTAAATACCGTTGAGAAGTGATAGGCGAGGAGAAAAATGATGGGAAATGAGTTGATTATAGCTTGAAGGTTGAATTTATTAGTTAAAGTTTGTTTCTTCATATAGTTCTTCATAGAAATTAAACTTAGTGAAATTTATCTTTTTGAGGATAACTTGTTTGTAGTTTTTTTTTAACTTTGGTGGCGCCACTAATTGAAATACTGCTTTTGTAATGAAGTTGTTGAAAATGACTTTATTTTTACCAATATAGAGAGCTGGCTTTTGCATTTTTTTTAATCTGGAAATTGTAATTTTTGAGTCTAAAAAGTAAAAAAAATGTATATATATATTTTCGAGTCTAAAAAGTATGCACATTTAAGAATTTAGAAAGTAACAAAACTACATTTTTGAGTTTATAAAGTTAAAAATTACTCTTTTGAGGCTAAAAACTACATTTTCGAGTCTATAAACTACTATTAACTACTTTTCGAGTCTAAAAACTACTATAAACTACATTTTCGAGTCTAAAAACTACTATAAACTACTTTTTCGAGTCTAAAAACTACTATAAACTACTTTTTCGAGTCTAAAAACTACTATAAACTACTTTTTCGAGTCTAAAAACTACTATAAACTACTTTTTCGAGTCTAAAAACTACTATAAACTACTTTTTCGAGTCTAAAAACATTTAAATCTATAAATTTTGATTTTAAAGAGCATAGAAATGCATACATAAACTCTATCCAACAACTATCCAAACGGAGAAGTCATCTTTTTTGCATTGTACTGCAAGTATATATTATGATATCTTATTTTAATCCTCTGGTCGAGCTGAGTCGAAAAATCATTGTTTCATAGCCAAAAAATGTGCGCAACAATACAAAAACCCAAATCTACACAATTTTTAAAAATATTTTACAAGCGTTTTCGTTTGTTAACAATAGCGTACACATTTTTGGACTACAAAGCATTTATATTTCGACTCAGCTCAACTAGAGGATTAAAATAAGATATCACAATACAGTATATTCTTTTAGTACAATGCATAGGCCATTAACCAATGGGAATTTCGTGCACGAATTGCTAGATAGAGTTTTAGTTCATTTCTCCTGAATAAGTTATTATTTTGTCAGGAGCTTAGCTAAGATCCTAAGTCTCTTACCGGCTCTGGGTACATCAGCTCCATCATATTGGGGCTTTTATTTGCTTCAATCTTTCTCATTTGCCGCTTGGCGCAGCACCATCTTTGTGCATCACTAATCGGAAATTTTTTCCGCACTCGAGAATGTCGAATGAAGTAAATTTTAATTTTTAATTTAAAGGTAATGAGGAAATGTGAAGTAATTTAGTTAGCTGTAGAGCAATGTAGGTGTGATTTAATGTTTAATTTGATTTTTAGAAAAATTATTGGAAAAGTTTAATCAACCGAGGAATTATGGGTTTTAGTCATTAAACCATGCAGCGAAGCGTAAATGAATTTTCGCATTACATACACTGTTCCAACAGTTTTTAATTTTTAGACAATTTAATTAAATTAATTAAGCAAAGATTAAGTTTGTACTCACAGAATCTTTAATGGAAATTTATCCAGTCAGCAAGCAAAGAAATAGCTAAGAAAATGAACTAAAAAAATATTGCAATATTAAAAATTTATTGCAAAAAATGGCATTGTTTAATGTATAATGCATAAAGTCATGAAAAATCAAATTGTAAGCTTAATGTATATCAAAAACTTGAAGATTTTGATCTTTTCTATCAATTTGTAAATTTATGACTTCCTGCCGAATTATTTATTGCTTGTGCAACTAAACTCTATTCCAACAATTCGTGCACGAAACTGAAAAGTCAACTTTTTTGCATTGTACTGAAAGTATTTATTGTGGTATCTTAATTTAATGCTCTAGTCGAGCTGAGTCGAAAAATCATTAGGGGTATTCAGAAACAGCGCATGAGTGCGCAAGTGTGAAAATGTGAAAATGTGAAACTCTCACTGGGCATGCTCAGTGCTCAAAGTTTCTGAAACACCCAAAATGCAAGATTGTGCAAGTGTGTGAGTGTGTGTGTGTGCGAAACTCGCACTGCGCATGCTCAGTGCCAAAAACAGGCTGGTAAGATGATTATATTCCAAAGTTTTCTCAAATTGTGAATAGTTAAAAATGGTACTAAAGTTAAAAATGGTACTAAAGTTGAAAATGGTACCAAAGTTGAAAATGGTACCAAAGTTGAAAATGGTACCAAAGTTGAAAATGGTACCAAAGTTGAAAATGGTACCAAAGTTGAAAATGGTACCAAAGTTGAAAATGGTACCAAAGTTGAAATGGTACCAAGTTGAAAATGGTACCAAGTTGAAAATGGTACCAAAGTTGATAATGGTACAAAGTTGAAAATGGTACCCAAGTTGAAAATGGTACCCAAGTAAAATGGTACCCAAGTTGATAATGGTACCCAAGTTGAAAATGGTACCCAAGTTGAAAATGGTACCCAAGTTGAAAATGGTACCCAAGTTGAAAATGGTACCCAAGTTGAAAATGGTACCCAAGTTGAAAATGGTACCACATATCTAAGACTAAAATTAGGCACCAAAATTAAAATGTTACCACTTGCCTAGTATTAAAATTATGGTACCAAAGTTATAAAAATGGTACCAATGCCTAGTACTAAAATAATGAGACGCCATATTGATCCAGGTAACACTAAAACCCAGAACTGTTGGTACCAAATAATTTTAGTACTAGACAAGTGGTACCATAATTTTAGTTCTAGGCAGTTATGCCTGCCCGCCATTTGAAATCACATGTGAAACGCATTATGCGCACCTCTTGAGGTGTGAGTGTGAGTCACCCGTGTGAGTCACATAACATAACATGAAGCCTATGAGGCTTCCGGTGCGCATGTGTGAAATCACATTTTCACACTTACGCATTTGCGCACTTATGCGACAGTTTCTGAATACCCCTAATGTTTCGTAGCTGAAAAATGTGCGCAACAATACAAAAACCCAAATGTAAATAATTTTTTTTAAATATTTTACAAGCGTTTTGGTTTGTTAACAATGGCATGCACATTTTTGGACTACGGAGCAATGATTTTTCGACTCAGCTCAACTAGAGGATTAAAATAAGATACCACAATATATACTTTCAGTACAATGCATATTTCACTAACCCATGGGCACAAATTGTTAGATAGAGTATAGAATTAATAAAGTCGGTACAAGATGGCGGTGTTTTAGAAATTTGTAAGACAAAAGTTTATGCTTGAGGACAATTTTTCAGGTGGTAGTTTTAGCAAGAGTAATCAGCTTTAGTTGGGTTATGACTCAGGTGATGTCACTTCTTGGCACGTGTGACAGGTTTGCAGGTTAATGGACTGAAAGTGATCAGTGAGTCATCCATTTGGTTGTCATGGAGTTCGGTCAACATGTGTGCAGTTTCCTACATGAATTATTATACTGTATTTGTATATCATCTTGATCCAAATTGTGTAATTTATATAAGCTTAAAGCTTAAAACAATCTCGATTAGGGTTTGATTTATCATTTTATAAAATTCCCATCAGTTATCATTTTTTTTAAAGGAATTTTTCATGTTAAAGGGAAAGTGAAGGTGATATTAAAATCATAAAATAATTTAATGGCAATGAGATAGAAAATGAAACATTTGCAAAATTGATTTTATCAATAATAGGAAATCATATGATAAGTACAAACAATTGATGATGAAACGAGACATTTGATTAATGTTAACAATGTGAAATATGACCAATGAGAGGCTAATTATACATTGATAATCAACAAGAAGATTCTATAGTCGCCGCCCGATGATATCTTGACGCTAAAATTGAACTGCGCTTTGCAACAATCACACTTTACGCAAAACATAGCGCCTGCTCGTTGTTGTAAATCAAACCATAAAAAACATACAAGATCATATATTATTGTAATTTTTTATATTTTAAATGACAACATTATAGAAAAACACAATAATTATGTTCTTGTGTTTGTTATTGCCGATTTACATATTTTGATGTAGCATACATCAGCATTGGATTGTTGTGTGCAGTTGGCGATGCACAGTTCAATTTTAGCATCAAGATACATACGAGCACTGAGTTGACAAACAACAATATCAGTAAACTCTATTTAACAAACGGTAGAAGTTACTTCTATTAGCTGAGAAGTGCATTGTACTGAAAGTATAAATTATGGTAACTCATTTTAATCCTTTTTTCGAGATGAGTCAAAAGATCACTGCTGTGGCTCAACGCCTAGTACTTGAATCTGGACTTATATTTTTTCAGTCACACTTATGACCAGAAAATTCTGTGTCATTTCTTGAAGTTCGCTGTAGGTGTCATTAGGCCTGAATTCTGAGGATGGAACAGTCATTAGGACAACAATTTTTTTTGTAGAGGCAACAACATCTGGTGAGCTAATCGGTACCATCCATGTGCGAAGGGTTAGCTTAACAAGACCTGAGGAGCAGAACAAGATTATCAGTCATAAGTAACAAGATTTTCAACAAAATTGAGAAGATTTTAATTGAAGAAATCAAATTTTTGAGAAGAAAACTTGAGAAAAATGACGACCGACTCAGGAACCACAGTAAAATTCGAAGGATTAGGCAAAACAAACTTCGACACGTGGAAAATACATATGATGGCCCAACTAACTATCAAAAAATTATTGAAATACGTGGATGGAAGGTCGGAAAGGCCAAAGGAAAACGCAGCAGATCCAGCAGTTGTGAAATCAGTCGAAAAATGGGACAAAAACGACGAAATTGCCAAAGCAACGATTTTGCTGATGATTAAACAATCGGAAGTGCAAACAACACAAGGATGCACCACCTCGGCAAGTCTATGGAAAAAATTGCATGAAATTTATCAATCGAAGCGACCGGCGAGGAAAGCCACGTTATTGAAGCGCATGATTTTGCACAAAATGGCCAAAGGCGAAAGCGCACAGGACCACGTTCGAGGATTTTTTGAAGCCGAACGGAAGTTAAGCGACATGGGCGTGAAAATTGATCTAGACATAACAACAATTTTGTTATTGTACAGCTTACCGCAATTATTTGAAAATTTTCGATGTGCGATCGAATCTCGAGATGATCTGCCGAAACCAGAAATACTGAAAATAAAAATTATCGAGGAAGCTGACGCTTGTGGCATTGAAAAACCGAAGGAAGTCGTACCCGACGCGATGTTTGCAAAGAAACCATGGAAATGCAACACTCGTGGAAAGAAAAATGAAGAAGAAAAATCGAATTCAAGTGAGAAAACAACTTTCAAGTTTAAATGTCACAACTGCGGAAAAGTTGGACACAAAACAGCAGATTGTTGGTCCAAAAACAAGAAGGAAACCGCGTCAGCAGCCACGAATGTCGACTATGATGCATTTACTTGCCAACCAGAAAATGAGTCAGCATTTAAAGATGAAGTCAAGTCAAAAATTTGGTGTTTGGACAGCAGGGCGAGTTCGCATATGTCATTGGACGAATCAATTTTTTCGAAAATCCAAGATGTGAAAAATCAGAAAATTAATCTAGCCAGTAACGCGCAAACAGAAATCGGAGGAAAAGGGACTGCCAAAATACTCGTCGACAATTTGAGTTTGGACCTAAAAGAAACCCTCCTTGTGCGCGATTTACAAACGAATTTGATGTCTGCGAACAAGATCACCGATAAGGGGTACGAGGTCACATTTAAGAAAAATATTGCCGAAGTCAAAGACACAAAAGGAAAAATTAAAATTAAGGCAAAAAAGCAAAATGGACTGTACTACGTCATCGATCAAAACGAGAGCGCTGCAACCGCAAAAGAAGGCAAACCGGAAGTCAAACTCCGGGATGAACCAAAAAATGAAACAATTACAAAAATTGGAAGAACAAAAATCCAAGAATGGTACGAGAAGTTTGGACACCTGAACGAAGCAAGTTTGAAATTATTACAACAAAGCGAAAAAGTCAATGGAATTGATTTTGAAAAAAGCGCCAAACTTCAGACGTGTGAAGCATGCATTAAGGGGAAGCACGCCAGAACGAAGTTTCCAATTTCCACCACCAGATCGAAAAAATTGTTGGAAATTGTGCACACGGACGTGTGTTGCCCGATGAGAACCACATCAATGAGCGGAGCAAAATATTTCGTGACATTCATTGATGACAAATTGAGATGTGTAAGGCATATTTTTTGAAGCACAAGAACGAAGCTCTATAAGGCTCGTTTCGAAAAGGAAACAGGAAAAAGCATCAAGATAATTTGATCGGACAATGGGAAAGAATATTTTAATGGCATTTTCAACAAATATTTGAGTGAAAATGGAATCAAACGCCAATTCACCGTTGAGTACACACCACAACAGAACGGAGTTGCGGAACGGAGGAACCGAACATTAGTCGAAATGGCACGATGCATGATGTTGCAAGCCGAATTACCGCACTCATATTGGGCAGAAGCCGTGCACACCGCAAGCCACATCCGAAATAAACGTCCGACAAGAAGTTTAAACAACGAAATTCCACATCAGATTTGGACCGGAAGAAAGCCAAATGTGAATTATTTTCAAATCTTTGGAAGTAAGGTTTACGCATTGGACAAAAAACCGGGAAAGGGGAAGTTCGAGCCGAAATCCAAGGAATGCATTTTTATTGGATACTGTGATGAAGCCAAGGCATATCGGCTGTGGTGCAAGGCCGAACGAAAAATCATCAAAAGCCGTGTGTAAAATTTGTCAAAGAAAAATTAGAATTGAACGAAAACTTAGATGAAGAATTGGACGACAATTCCATAGAATCAGAAGCGGAGGTCCAAGCATCCGAAGATAAAGAAAATAAAGAAGTCGAAGACGAGACGGAAAGAGAAGAGGCTGAAATTCAAAATGAAAAAGTGCAACAAGAAAACGCACAACGAGCCCTAGGAAGACCGAAAATCGTCAGAACCGGACAAGTTGGACGTCCGGGAAAAGTTTATCAAGTTCGAAATCAAGAAACAATTGCCGAAACCGCGCACATAGCCACTCCAGATGATTCGTTAACAGCACAAGAAGCGTTAAAAGGAGAGAACTCAAGGGAATGGAAGAAAGCGATGAAAGAAGAATTCGACGCACTAATCGAAAATAAAACGTGGGAAATGTGTGATCGACCGAAGAACCGAAAGACGAACGGATCGATAGAACGCAGGAAAGCCCGACTAGTCGCTAAGGGGTACACACAGCAGCCAGGTATCGACTATTTCGAGACTTTCGCACCCATTGCACGACCAGGATCGATTCGGACGATAATGGCAATTGCAGCCAAATTAAAATTGACAGTTCACCAGTTAGACGTCGTAACTGCATATTTGAACGGCGAAATTGAGGAGGAAATATTTATGGAACTCCCCGAAATGTTTGATGAAATTACGGGACTCAAGATCAAGAATGAAAAAGTTTGTTGAATGAAGAAAGCGTTGTACGGATTGAAGCAGTCAGGAAGGCAGTGGTACAAGAAATTGGACGAAACACTGCAGAAATTTGGACTGGAGCCTGCAAACGCAGATCCGTGTGTTTATTTCAAGAAAACCAGAAAAATTGTCACATTACTCGCAATTTACGTAGATGACATAATAATCGCAACGAATTGCATGAAAAATATGGACAAAATCAAGACAAAACTGAAGAACGAGTTTAAAATGAAGGATCTGGGCCCGATACATTATTGTCTTGGAATCGAATTTAAACAAGACGAAAACACGAAGTCGATCAAGATGTCACAGCAAAAATATGTAAAGGATGTTTTGAATCGATTTGGGATGTCGGATTGCAAAACCAACTCGACACTACTTGACGCAAACCAGAAATTGCAGAAAAACAAGAAAAATGAAGATGGAACCGATGAGAAAATGCTTGATCCAAACGAATATCCGTATCAGAATTTAATTGGATCACTTATGTATCTCGCAGTGTGCACTCGACCCGACATCGCATACGCAGTGAGTGCGCTCAGTCAGTATAATACATGTTTCACCGCCACCCATTGGACCGCAGCAAAGCGAGTTCTACGGTATTTAAAACACACCGAGAAATTGGGATTGAAGTTTGAGAAAACCTAGTTGGTTATACGGATGCGGATTGGGGAGCAAATTTGGATGATCGACGCTCGTACACAGGATATTGTTTTATGTTGGCGAATGCAACAATATGTTGGGAGGCCAGGAAGCAACGGACCGTTGCGACATATCGACAGAAGCAGAGTACATGGCGCTGTCGGATGCATCAAAAGAAGCAATCTATTTGCGAAATTTCTTGCGAGAAATAGAATTTGCAAAAGAAAAGAAAGAGCCCATCGTGATCTACAGTGACAACCAGGGAGCTCACAAGCTGGTGAGAAATCCAGTTTTTCACCCTCGAACGAAACATACCGACATTAGACACCATTTTGTCCGAGAAACACACAAACGAGGAGACATCGCAATAGAATTTTTACAGACGGATCGAATGATTGCTGATGTTTTGACGAAAGGTTTGTTTAAACCGAAGCATGAAGATTTTGCAAAGCAGTTTGGACTAGTCGAGACGAACTAGAAGAAATGCAATGCGAGAAGACAATCTTCAGGGGAAGTGTAGGAGTGGAAGATTCTATTATCGCATGTTATCGCCATCTGGTGGAGCAATGGCTCACCAACACTTGTATTATCTCATCCTGTAATTAAATATTAGTTATATCCTGTTCAACCGTAACTCATGGTCGCATCTTATTGTCTCCTCCATTCCTTACACAAATAACTACAAAGTTTAGGGCTGATCAAACTAAATTGCCTGTTGACGTGTACTGACAGAAGACCTGGTTAACTTACCGACTTGATGATAGTACACATTGCCGATCGAATGCCAAGTCATCGGGATGACAAACAATCAATAATCAATTTAAACAAGCTTACAACTTAAAACAAGTTGCAAAGTCCAAATTTGGCTCGTTTCAGATGACATAATTCCGGCTTAATTTGCCAATCATGTTTATTATTAATGATTTAATCCATTCAAATAGCTCCTATTTTCCCAGAATGCATGGTAAAAGTCATGTGCTCTATAAAAACTCTTGATAAAAACTTGAATAAAATTTGGACATCTTGCATTGTCATTGGAGTTGGAACTGTACACGTACCAAATTTTGGTTTTTAAAAGCAGATTTTTAGCTTTTTTATTTTGAAGTTGTGCTGGAGAACCTTTTTTCTTCTATCCCATTTCCAGAGTTTCACAGCAAATTCCTAACATGGACTGAGTTTTGTTAATTGATGGGGGAAACCAGTATATATCTGGAGAAAACTTATTGCCGAAAAGCAGGAGAACTCTGAAAAAACTTTTTCACACATTTTGGTAAAGAATCAGAAGCCATAGTGCCATCAATTCTCTAATTACTAGGCCATCTCTCACCTGTATTTGAATTTTCCTAGTGGTAAAAATAATTTTTTTCAAGATAGGTGTAGATTACTATCATGCTAGGTTCCCACTTGGCAGAAACTCAGACAGAAAATTTTCTGCTGTGCAGAAAAGTATGTTGTTCTGTCGTGTGTGGACTGAAAAGTGGGCAAAAAAGTGCAGAAAAGTAGAATTTAAAAATGGACGCCAGCTAAGGAAGGCAATTTGTAAACACTGCTGCTTTCTACACTCAACATTTTCTGCAGCAGAAAATTTTCTGTCGAAATTTCTGCCAAGTGGGAATCAAGCATCAGCCATAATACCACAAGAGAGAGGGTGATTATTGCTGAAGTAGTTTACAAACTACTCTACAACAATCGCCCGATCTTGAGTGGTATTCGATATGAGAATTTTTAAAATCAATAAATTAAAGCAAATATGGTTAAGGTGATAGATAGTACACCAACATGCCATACTATCAGTGTAATCAGCCTTCCATTGGTCAAAATTTAACAACGAAACCATTTAAAATTGCTCTGCTTGCTTTAATTTATTGATTTAAAAAATTCTCATATGTAAGATCCTAAGAGCTGGGGAGATTATCGAATAATCATACGAGTACGAGATTTCTTGTGAGGTAAGACGACTTGTGCTCTGCGGGCACTCGTGATCTTACCAAACCAGTGAGTACTCGTATGATTATTCAATATTAATCTCCTGAGATCAAGGGGTATTTGGGAAGATAATTTTTTGAGTATTAAATATTGGTGGTGTTTTGCTGCCATTGAGAAATAAATCTAGCAAGAAACAGTACACTGCGCATGGGTGTTAAGGGCGATTCTCAAGTGAAAAGCTCTTATGCTGAGCGCAGACATGCACCGATTTCGCATCGCGATTTGCTACAGCAGACTTGCTGTTCCAATTGTTGATTAAAAAAACAAACAAAATGAAGCAATTAGAATATGCGATACAATACTCGCATCCCATTGGATGCGATTTGCATCGCCTGGTGAAAAAGTGAACGGTGGCTGTGCTTTTTTCAAAAGTAGATTCTTTGATCGCGCGACGGAAGTGACGTTTTCTGTGCATGCGCAGAGCCATTAGCTTGGAATGCGATGCGAATTGCTGCATGTCTGCGCCCAGCATAAATGGGCACTTCTCACTATAAGCAGATATGATTGACCAACAGTTGAGTGCTTTGGCCAATAGTGTGCTTTGTTACGGGCGAGGCTTTAGACTAAAAAAATTCTCAAAGTATTATTCATCAAGTTGTTTTCTTTATTATTCGTATAAAAAAAGAGCGGAAACGTATAAAACTGAAATGTTAAAAAGTTTTATTGATAGTTTTATAAACTCATCTCTCCTTGCATGTCAGTGCACTCTTTTACACCATCTTGAATTTTTTACATATTAATTTTTTTACAATCTTTTTTCTCCTCGGGCAACTTTAATATTCTCTCATGCCAAGATGCCTTCACTTTTTGCAAATTTCAAGCCTGACATTGTTAGATAGCACAGAAGAAAGATTTCTTTTCTTTTTAATCAATAACATGCCAACCTCAATGGAAGAAACTTCCACATCAAATCTTATTTCTATAAAGTTTTTAATTTTTTCTGCTTTCAACCCTCTTTATCTCTGACTTTCTCTTCAATAACTCAATTTTATATTTTTGATGTTAGTCAAACTTGACAGGTAAGAATAATGAGAAATGAAGAAATTGCATTAGAAACAAGAGGAATAGGAAATTTAAGATAAACATTACATATTTTGAAATTATAAAATTGGTTTTTTTTTTAAGTTTACATTTTTACTTTTTTTTAACTTTTGAATTAAAGAGGTATATAATCTTGTGGTTTGAGGTGAAGCAATTTCCTGCTAGATATCAAGAAAGTGAGAAATGTTGCCATTTTTTTATGGCTGTTTGTAACAACCCAACACCAATCAAAGTTAGCTGTCTTGAAGTGGTGTGTAGCAACTCTTCAAATTGGGCTTGCAGCATTTCTAAGCCCATTTAATTTCTTTTAAGTTTGAGTTTTAAAACTCTCAATTTTCTCTCTTTTTTTTTTTAAAAAAAAAAGTTTTTACTGATTACACTTTCTATGTATGCACCAAGATGAGTAGGACTTGGTATATGGTTGTGGAAAAGCAAATTGGCATTTGGTTTGCTTACACTAGATGGCACCATAAAAGTGTTTTTATTTCCCTTAGTGTTTTCTTTTTTGAGAAAATGGAATTACATAAATATCTATGTAATGTTTTTATATATAAAGTTAAAAATTAGTATTAAAAAACTGTATGTTATTTCAGACCTTTAATCAACAAAATTTGAATGTTTTAATATACCCTGTGGTCATTCTTGAGTTAAATCTGCAGTCCCAAAAGCAGCACAAATTTTTATAGCATATATCTACATAAATTTATACATGTATATCGAGGTAACTCAGATTTTCTGCATAAAATCAATATAGAAAATCTATCTCTATTCTATACAACTCTTAATATACAGTGGCCTACATCATGTTCTATACATCATTAATTCCAAAATTCATGGTGTGGAAGAATAGGTAACAGATTTTGTTATTTTTAAATTAAAGCACCATTTATATTCCTGTGAGTGTCAATTTCCATAATAAAATTATAAATTGGAAATTTGTATGCAAAAATTTGAATACTGTAAATTGAATCAAATTTATATTTATTTTAAGTTTTTTTGGATGCAATTCAATCTCAAAATCTACAAAAAATCATCCAAGACTGATAATGCCACTATCATGAATGACAAACCGAACTAATTCAGTTGGATTTACATGCACGGACCCTAATGTCCTACAACATGTTTGACACATCACTATGAGTTAACTCAGAAACTACTCAATCAAATATGTCATATCTCATCGCATCTCATTCTTTATTGCAATCATTTCCAAAAAGTCACTTCTACTTTCCACATTAGTAAAATTCCTTCTCGTTGGAGGTTGGTCATCATGGCAACAACATTCCTAAACGTTCCAAGATGAATACTCTTTAGTAATAATTACAAAGATGCCACACTGAGGTTCTAATGCAGACTCATCTACACCTTAATATACTGCAACATTAGACAGTTTGCGATTTCTCGTTAATAAAACGTCGTATCATGTGTTTGCAATTTGTCACGAAACGTATTACATACGACACTTAGTATATCACAATAAATGATGTTAACTAGAGGTTTGTCCAAAATATCAAACCTATTATAGTACAGTGCAGGTATATGCTGTGCGGTCCAGACATTGGCGGGTCCTGGAAAGTGTCCGGACTGCATTACTGCGTATTAGGTGGGTCTTGATCCTGGAAAAGTGTCCGGACCGCACAGCTGTCTGGACGGCACTATGTCCGGACCGCACAGCATATACTGTACTTAAAAGTAAAGGATATAGTTGGCGCTGCCCCTAGATATGGGCTATACGCCGTCCTATTCCCTGGCTGATTAAAAAACTAACCTGAGATAATGTAATCGACACAACTTTGCCAAAATTGCAGCTGAAGTGGGAAAATGGCGGCAGAATTTCACGACAATTCTTGTGATTCTATGCAGTGCATATGTTGCGAGTCAAGTCGTATACACGACAATTTGAAACGGGATTTTGAAAAATCTCGACCAAGACCTTTTAAACGAGAATACATGTGACGAGATTTTTAACAATATGTCGTTATTTTAGCATTCGCGTAATGAAGTAAATCTCGTCCGAGAAATCGCAAACTGTCTAATTACTTTTTTTTATCACTAATTCGATTAGTATATTAAAAAAAATTGTAGAAACTCATTAATTCTGTGTCCTGAGCTGTCTAGGAAAACAAAATGGCGCCATGGGTATATTTACATGCATGCCATTTTTTATTCTTTTTCTAACTTACAAATGGCCCATTGGTGTATTGTTGTTGATTTTCTAACTCCTTTTCTATTTGCCCATTCTATTCCCAGGTACTTTCACAATGGGAAGTCATCATTCTAGAGTAATGAGATTTAAAGGGAAAGGTTGCAATTAAGGGTTAACTGGGGATTTGAAACTTGTATTTATCTTTTTTTTATCATAAGTGTTAACACTGGGACTGATTTTTGCATGTGCAGCATTTTTTCTTGCCTTCGCTAATCCTTTTTATGGTGGCTGTTTTAAGTGTCATCTATTGATTTCTCAGGGACTATTAATGAATAAAGATGATATCCTTCTTCTTTTTTACTTCTTTTTAGTATTATTTCTATAGTTTTTTTCTAAATCTTTCTTTTTTTTAAACAAATTTTATTGCAAGAAAAGCTTTTACACACTAATAATAAAAAGCCAAGTAAAACGATGTGTGATATGGTCTTTTGTAGTCGAGTAGCAAGCGAGGAAGGAATAGTATGCAGCATAATACGACAAGTAACAAATGATTATGCTTGAATGAAGCTGGCATTGCTTTCAACTTGAGGCTAGAAGCTAACTTTTCCTATAGCCAGTCCAAAGAGATGGAATTGCAAGTGCATATGAATGGAATATGTATGATGTTAGAAAGTGGTGCTTTATTGTTGAATAAAATGTCTAATTGAGAAAGTATATATTGTGATATCTTATTTTATGCTTAGTTCCCACTTGGCAGAAATTCCGACAGAAAATTTTCTGCGGTGCAGAAAACTATGTTTTTCTGTCGTTGTTTCCCACCTGCGGACTGAAAATTGGGCAGAAAAAAAATGCAGAAAAGTAGAATTTAAAAATGGATGCCAGCTAAGGAAGGCAAATTGTAAACACTGCTGCTTTCTACACTCAAAATTTTCTGCAGCAGAAAATTTTCTGTCGCAATTTCTGCCAAGTGGGAACTAAGCAATAATCCTCTAGTTGAGCTGAGTCAAAAAATCATGGTTTTGTAGTCCAAAAATGTGCATGCCATTGTTAACAAACGAAAAGGCTTGTAAAATATTTTTTAAATATTTACATTTGGGTTTTGTATTGTTGCGCACATTTTTTGGTTACGAAACAATGATTTTTTGACACTGCTCGACTAAAGGATCATTAAAATAAGATATCACAACATATACTTTCAGTACAATGCAAAAAAGTTCACTTTTCAGTTTCGTGCACAAATTGTTGGATAGAGTCTATTTTGTAGAAGCACTAAGCAGAGGTTGTTATAGGAACGTTGAAAGGTCATATTATTTGTATTGGCATTTGGCAAACTTTCGTATACTAAGGATTTAATAATAATAATAATAATAATAATAATAATAATAATAATAATAAAATAAGTTGCTTTCTAGGCAATAATCAGATGAGTAACTGACAAGTTACGAAGGATTTTTTTATCGAAAAACTTATAATACATATATATAACTTTTTTTCTTCGTGTTATTCTTTTTTGGGTTATTTGTTGTCTTATAGCTTTACAGTTAATTTGATCGCATTTTCCACAAAATAAATAAACATTTTTTTGTTGAATTTCCTATATTGTATTTATTGTATTATCAATTTTTCATTTAAAACTTTTTTTTTTTTTTTTAAAAATCAATCTCCTTTTTTGCAATTGACAATTCCATTTCTTTGATTGTAATATGTTTCTTTTTACCTATCATCCATTCTACTTCACTGCTTCTCTGCTTTTGCTCATTTCCCTTTTTCCATTTCTTACACTAGTTCCATTTCCTAGTGTTCTCTCTCTCTCTCTCTCTTACTTTCTTACCTCAAATATTTTACTAAACCAGACATTTTTTTCCCTTTACATTATTAGAAGACCTCAATTTTCACACAATTTTTATTAGTCCACCTCAATTGGAACATGCGTAAAACCAGCTTTCTAGCCATTTTCCTTCACACATTAAAAATTAAGTTGTTCTTTTAATGGATTTTGAGATTTTTTTTCAGCACAGTATAGTTTGATAGTTGGTTTTTACAGACACTTGCCAGTTAACATATTCTAAAATCTTTCAAGTTTAATGAAGAGAAAATGTGATTAGCTTGTAAGGGATTATGACTCTATAGCTTTTAGCTGAACGAGTTTTTCTGTGGGTGTATGTACAAAGCGAATTCGAGTTACCAGCTTATAAAAAAAGGTAAATTGAAGTGTGAACAGATGTTTGCAAATGGTTTCCAATAAATTTTTTTTGAGATGATTGTTGTTGTTTTTGTTATCAAGAATGGAGAGTTTAAAGAATTGTCAGTAACTATTCTTGTTTCTTTTTATTTTTTTTTTTTTTTGTTTGGAAAACAAAATGAAAGAAATGAAAATGAATTGAGCCATGCAGAGAAGCAATATTTTTTTATAAAAAAAAGAAATTGAAGAATTTTATTTATTGAGTAGAAATGTTTATTTTGTTTCTTATAGTTATAAAATGAAAGTTTAAGGATTTTTAGAGATGAGATGATATATGAGCACAAGAGAGTTAGAGAGAGAATGGAGTTTACCGATGTAAAGCGGCAACTTGAGCCCAAACACGACTTAATCTAACATTAAAATCTGATAATTTTTTAAAATCAATAGATTAGAAAGGAGAAGAGTGGTTTCATTGTTAAATTTTGACCAATGAAAGTCTGATTACACTGATAATTCTATACAATTCTTTAAGTGACAATACAAAATGTATATAACAATTCTATGATACACGTTCTAGTATATATACTTGTAGATAACAATCGTTTTAATTTCTATACACATTACAAATTGTTGCTAAGCAACCAAACAATACATGAGTGACAACTATTGTTAACTTTATAAAATGTCCAAGAAAAAAAAAAATTTGAAACGTCTTATTGTTGTCTCTATAGAGACATTCTGCTGTATGGCTGTATGAAACTGTAGAAATTTTAATTTTTGTCACTAGATGGCGTATAGTAGTATCTATAGATTTTTTTTTTTAATTTACTGATAAAAAAGCAAATTTTTTGTTCTTGTAAAAAAATAAACTTTTTGTATTAAACCATTATATCTTGATAAAGTCTTGTTGGTAAGTGACAACTGGCGGCAAAAGGAAATAAGCATGCTGTTCTGTTCTATTGTATTACTGACAATAAAGAGAGCAACCAGAAGTTGTTTTGACATTCTGAATTTCTGATAAAGCAAATAACTAAAAAAAAAAATTAAAATTGCATAAATTAAGGCAATTTCAGTTTTTAATCATTATAATCAAGCATAAAAAAATCTATATGGGATTTAATACTTCTGAAATTGAAAAAAATAAATTCTGGAGTAGATGATGTAATGAATAAAGTATGAGTTTAACCCAACCATTTTGCTACCATGGTTTAGTTTTCTAATACCAACATAGAAAATGGGTTTCTGTTGTTGTCATGAAGAGACCCCACTTGAAGAAGCTTTTGTGCCATTGTGTGCTTCAACTTAATGCTAATTTAATTTATCATGGGGTTCAGTCAGCAAAAAATAAACTTAAAAAAAAAAAAAAAAAAAAAAAAAAATAAGAAAAAAAAATTTTGAAGAATGAAGGTCAAATAAAAAGAATATGGTATACATACACTTGGAGTTGGTGTAATTTGAAGAGAGAAAAACAATCAAGATGAATGATGTTTGTGTAGATCTCTATAGAAAAAATTGGCAAGTCTTCTGCACTTTTTCTTATTGGCACTTTGTCAATTGATTATTGCTTGACCCTCTCTGGTGGAGTTGTAGAAAAAGATTTGAAATGGCTGCCCATTTCATGAGGGAGAGCATTGAATAAAACACTTGCTCAGCTTCTTTTTTTTATTATATATAAGCCCATTTGTTTTTATTTGTGTATTTTTATTTGAAACACATCAATAATTTATACAAACAGCTATTTTCTTAATAAAGTATTTATGAGATCTTTTTTAGAAAAAAAAAAAGAAATGTGAATAAAAGGTTTTTCAATTAAAGTGACATTTTAAGGTAATTTAATGACTTGAAAGTAAAAAAAAAAAAAAGCTGGAACAGGCAATTGTAGGCTTTTGGAATTAATGCACATGAGTTTACAAAAGAAGAAAAATAGCACAAAGAAAGTGGCATTTGCAATTAAATGTCGTGAGGTGAGTAAACTGTTGCAGGTAAGAAGTTTTAAATTGTTTTTTTTTTTTTATTTCTCATTCTATTATTCATAGCTGTAGTCCATGATGGTTTTATGAAGTTCTAGTTTTAGGCATATAATTATACTAATTTAACACCCACTTAAACTAAAATTTCAACTTCAAACAACAACTAATGTCTTTTCAGCATGCAAATTCTCATTCTATTAATATTTCTAAAAATATTTTGTGCAAACACAAAGCTTTAATAACTAATGGTTGTGTATACTTATGATACCAATCCAGTATATAGTCAACATAAAATGTTTTTATAGTCAGCCATCACAATAAGTTTCTATACATTACACTTGGATCTCTTTTTATTCTCTTAATTTTATTGCACATTCACCATTTAGTGCCTCATTTTTTATTACCTTTTTTCTTTTTTTGTTGCATTTTTATTCATTTGTTTTTCATCACTACTTTGTAACTTGTGGTCAAATCCAGCTGTTGTTAAAGTGCTGAAAGTGTTGAAATAAAATATTTATCATCTTTTAAGATTGCTATAGTTGTAAAGAGTTTGCTTAGTCATCTTAAAGTATCAGCAAAGTTCTGAAAATGTGAAAAGTAATCTCACAGAATAAGGAAATACATTTTTAATTTTTTTTAAAAAATTAATTTACGTGACAGATTTAGCTGGGAAAAGTTCAAGTTTTTTTTAAAAAAAAAATATTTTCAAGGGATTATATGATTAAATTTAAATAAATAAATTCTAGTATATGAAATATAAAATTATTTATATTAGTATTGACTAGGTGTAATATAGGGTCAGCAGGAGGCAGAAAAGGTGGACACGAAGGATCAGGTCAATGACTGGGGAGAATAATAAGTCTTGCTTAAGCTTTTGTTCTGGCCAGGCGTGTTGGCGCATGCTGCAACTTCAGTGATGGAAAGGAACTCGAGGTTTAGGTCTTTTTAGTGGTAATTGAATGGATGAAAGTGTTTGAAACATTTTTGCGTGATATGGCGATGCAGTTACATCGCTTCAGCACGTATATGGTATGGAAGTTACCTCCATTACGGATGCCCACATTTTCTAGGGCTATCATAGGGGAATGTTATTACATTCTCTTGTGCATGCGTGATTGCGGATGGCCGATATATAGGACATGTTTCATGTCGATCGACAAAATCTTCCTTCAAACTATCAGAAAATTTTTGAATACACAAATTGTGGTGAAATTTTTTGAACAAATAAGTCAACAGAAAGTTGGCTGATGTGATTAGTGCAGTTTTCATGCAGCTGCCCCTTGGCTTTTCTGCAACACAAACTCAAAATTCTGTTTGTTCTATTGTTTTTCGTATGTACGTACAGTATTAAGCTTTATAGAGTAAAAAAAAAATGATTCTTTACTACTTTTTAATTAAAAATTCTTTCTTATCTTTAGTTACGATATGTTTGATCTTGAATCCAAGGTCAGGAGTAATTTTTAATGGTGCCATTAAAACGGCCACTTAATACTTCCTATTCAACTATGTTACCGAAATGGTGCTATCTTTATTTGTTTAAAAGATATTTCAGGGTGACACTTTAAAAAGAACACGCAATGCATTGTGGGTTTAAAATCACAGGTTCTTACTTTAAAATTGATTTTGAAGTAGGAAGTAACGTAACTTAAGAAATTACGGCGACCAATGAGAAGATGACTGATTCTCGCGGATGAAAAACGAGATGGAATGAGAAATTGCGTGATTGGTCGGTTTACATTTACGGTCTACAAACAGTATGAACAAAACTATACTGAACGTTACGTTCCTTAAGTACGTTAAATTTTTGTAAGTTATGTTACTTTACGTTTAATTCAATGTGAACTAACCGTAACGGTGTACGGTAACTATTGTTACTTGTTTTCAGTAAAGCGTGCAACCCTGTCTGTAAGGAATGATAAAAGCCGGAGAGAGGAGGTAGTATTGGATGTAATGGTAAATCGACTGAAGATGTGTAGGTTTTGTACTCTGCAGTGAAGGTGAACTTGTGTGAGATCAAGCAATAGTCTATATACAGGAGAAGAAAAAGTTCATGACACAATAATGTATGAGGTTTTATTGTTATTTGAGTTATGTTTTATTGCTAGGAATAAATGGGGGTTTAAATAAATTGTTGTTGTTTTTAATCATGGTGCAACTGAGGCAGTTTTTCATGGCTGGTTGAAAATGAAGAGAAATAGCTAGTATCATAACTCGATGTTTCTCAACTGGTAGCACAAAGCGTTTGCTCAGCTAAAGATAAGGTTGACTAGTGGGGCAACAAAAAGCAAAAATTTCATTACAAATTTATAATTGTAAAAGGCCTGAAGGTGAAAAAGCCAAGAAAAGGAAATCGAAGAATCCGGCGCGACTAAAAGTCGAGATGCTATTTACTAAGAAGTTTGGATTTTTTTTTATCTTTTAAAATAATTTTGTTTTGTGTTTTTTTTTTTGTGCAATTATAGAGATTGTCTTAAGCAGTGATTGATTGAGGTTCACTATATCGTGATACGGTAGTCCTTTGGGTGATTTTTTGATGGACTCAGCCCTTGCATTTGCACCGATAACTGGGGAAAACACAAGAAACCTTGTTAAGGGTGGATGACAGATGTACTTGCTGTATCACTGTCTTGAATCAGAAAAAGCGGGTCACTCATCTAAGCTAATGACCACAGCAAGTGATACACACGTTGTGAAAGGAAACATAGGATAGGATTTCTAGAGTTTGTGGCAGTTGGTTTTTCTTTATAATTATGTCCAGTTTTATGTTATAATTAGTAAATAAAATGTAAAATTTAAACAAATTCAATTTTTTAACTACCATTATACAGACACGTCCCTATCCCAATTTAATCACAGTGTTTTCGACCATCGAAGATCTCATCAGCAGACCCAACTGTGTTTTTTGATTTAGAATTTCCATTGTTTTCATTACTGACTTATTACAATGGATGAAGCAGTGAGAACGTTTGGTACACTAATTGATATATTCATTAACTGTGCATAATACCACAGACGTTTTTCCTTCTTACAGGGTATATATGTTCATTTTTTGATTACTGTTAGCATTCTCTGTTTGTTGCTAGTGTAAATACAGACAGTTGGGTCTGCTGATGAGATCTTCGATGGTCGAAAACACTGTGATTAAATTGGGATAGGGACGTGTCTGTATAATGGTAGTTAAAAAATTGAATTTGTTTAAATTTTACATTTTATTTATGTTCATGTAATGGCACGTTTTATAGACGTTTTTTGAATGTTTTAGATGTTTTTTTATGTTATAATTAGTGTAAAGAAGAAGTGAAGAAATCTAGTGTGTGGTAGACACATTTTCATTATGATAATAAAACCTTAATTACCATAACAGCAGAATTAGTGAGCGGGTCACCAATAGCATGGTTCATCCTCTCTCTCCATAATTGGGCTCAGTACACAGTATACTAGCTAGCTGCATTCAATGAAAAAACTGAGTTACAAAAACTGTTTTCCATGAAAAACCATTTTTGGTAAAAACTATAACAATTCTTTTTGTTAAAAATCAAGTTTGTTGTTTTTTTGAGCTGATTTTTATTGTTGCAACTGCTTGGAACGTTGAATAAAAATTAGATTTAGCTGATAAATTGCCAATGATTTGAATAAGAAAGACTGGATCGCTCACTCTATGAGAATTTTAACGTTAGGCTGCATAACCGGGATGGAGCAAGTAGTCGATGCTTTAGTAGGGATATTTTTTTAAAAAAATTACCAAAAAATTGATTTTATGATGAGTTTCATTATTTTTTAAGTATATTTTAATGTTTTCATGTGTAATTTGACAATTTTTTTTAAAACTGAAAATAATCCTATTCCAGCACATGTGGTAATGCTATGAATCCCTACTAAAGCATTGACTACTTGCTCCATCCTGGTCACGCAGCCTAACGTTAAAATTCTCATAGAGTGAGCGATCCAGTCTTTCTTATTCATATCATTGTAAATTGCCTATTCCATCTTGGCTAATATATTCCATAAGAATCTAGCTAGAAAATAGCAAAATTTGTGAAAAATAATGACAAATCATTTTGACGGACATCAGCAAACATCGTGGCCAACGTAGGTGCGTGTTCCGCGGCCACGATGTTTGCTAATTTTTGTACCCCTGATTTGTCGTCATTTTTCGCAATTCTTACCTATTTTTATGCTGATTTCCCACGGAATCGTTATGATGTTGTTAAAGGACGTCCCCACCTACAAAATTGGCAGGTTTTATTTGCTAAAACCTCCGTTTATCAAAAAACATTTTATTAAAAAACTGATTTCATTAAAATGACGCAAAAAGCGTCTACTTCCGGTTTTGAAATCCCACAAAATGACATCTTATAAAATAATTTTCCTGCGAAGTCTTAGTTTACCCATGGCAGATGGCGTAACGGTGTTGGGGATTGGCGTCACAGGATTGGCTGGGATTGTGGGCCGTGTTTTTATCCCATCGTTTTTCTGAGCTTTTCCGGCTTGTAAATGACATAAATACGTAGTTAATCATATACGAAGTTTACATGAACGCGCTTTTCTGGAAAATGACGTCATCAATTCTCAAGTGAAAAAGGAAAAAATGGAGTATTCACTCTAGTTTCCACTTTTCCACTTGATAAATAATGACGTCATTTTCCAGAAAAGCATGTTCATGTAAACTTAGTAAATTACTCTAGTTACATGAACACGCTTTTCTGGAAAATGACGTCATCAATTCTCAAGTGAAAAGGGAAAAAATGGAGTATTCACTCTAGTTTCCACTTTTCCACTTGATAAATGATGACGTCATTTTCCGGAAAAGCGTGTTCTTGTAAACTTAGTAATTGATGTAAATAAAATAGTGGAAAGCTATCGGATTAGTTGTGCTATTTCTATTTTCAGTAATGCTGGGCGCAGACATGCAGCTATTCGCATAGCGCAGTGATTTTCGTCCCGAGATTCGCGACAGTAATCGCCTCTGCTACAGCAGACTTGGCGCGAATCAATTGTTCCAAAATATTTGTTGCTATGACAAAATATAATGTTCCAAATATTTATTAATATTTGCCATAGCAACAAATAATTTTGCAACAATTGTTGATAAAAAACAAACCTAAAAATGGAACATGTGATACAATACTCGCATCCCATTCGTTGCGATTTGCATCGCCTGGCTAAAAAGTACACGGGGGCTGTACTTTTTTCAAAAGTACATTTTCTGATCGCGCGACGGAAGTGACGTTTTCTGCGCATGCGCAGAGCCATCCGCGATTCGAATGCGACGCGAATAGCTGCATGTCTGCGCCCAGCATTATACGGTAGCGGAAGTTCCATAATAGTTGTATTGTTGCTTGCTATAAGGCATGTCTGGCATTACTTATTTACTCCTATTAGTGTAAAAAAAATGAAATTTTAAACAGCAACAGGGACAGTTTTTGAACACAAGCACTCTATACCTGTTCTTCTCTTTAAGGAGAACATATACAGTATAATGAAAATTTAAAAAGTTGTTGTTCACATGTTGAGATTGAAGACACTTTAGTGTACTCAGGGGTTGACCATGATGGAGGTAGAGAGATGGATTTTATCATTACTTTTTATTACACACCAAAATTCCATCTCGCTGTTGTTTGGCTATTATGAGACAGTTTTACATTATTATTTTTAACAGCTAACCATCTTGAGTTATGGTTTTCTAAAGCATAAAGAGGTAACTAATTAGCATAAATTTTCCACATCAGAGATATTTAATGACTGATGAATAAGATTAATAAAAGATAATTTACCATTCTGCTCATTATTAGTTTTACGTAGAAAGCGAGAAGTTTTCACTCCAATGAAATAAGTGTCTATTAATTTCAAAATAATGCGGCACTTGCTTGTGGCGCCTTTGTGGTTCCGAATATCCTCTAATCTTTGGTTTTTTTATTTTTTTTTAAGTAAAAAAAAAACAACTTGATTTTCTGTTTAGTTGTGTTTTTTTTATAATTTACTTGACTGTAACCGAGGTTGGGTGCTTAGTCCGGTGATTACACAGCTGTTTCTTCACGTTCCAACCTACTCCAATTACTATACTTGGATTTCTTTCTGTGCTGTTGCCATGTTGTTTTTTTTGCAGCCACATGGCTAAATGTAAAATAGCCAATTAACTGTTTATACCCACATAATTTGTACCACACACAATAATTGCTCGAAGCAAAGATACAATAAAAGTAAACTCTATGGCAACAATGTTGCATACAATGTACAAAATATTGTTACAGCAACGCTCCATGCAAAAATATTGTTGGAATGTTGGAATAGCTCTACAAAGATGTAAGAATAACTTAATATTTTGTAAATGTGGTTTTATCTCTCGAATAGGCAAGCTTTAAAAATAACATTAGTGGATAACCCATAGATACGATCATGTTCATATTTTGGGTCAAGTAGTTAAAGCGCTGTTGCATTTGGTTGAAAAAACTGCCGCTGTTGGCGCTAGTTTTTTCCAAAACGGCCACTGCACATGCGCACAAAGTTTCATCTTTACTTGGCTTTCTTGCTTCACAATCATTTTTTAATGTGATCGTCTGCTAGTAACCCTAAACAGAAGCGCTTTAGCCAATATGCAGTGAAGCCGGCTTTTTTTTCTGCTGGGGTTTTAAGGGGCTAAAATTTGCCGATCAATTATTTCAATAAATTCCAAAGCAAATACTTCCATTTTTTTTTTTATATAAAGTTTATTAGTATTTGAACAAAGTCAGAAAATTTCAGCTTCATAAGATAAACCAAAAAAAATTTTCCTATTCAAGAAAAAAGCTGAACACAATCTTGTCCTAGGTTGCCCATCCAAAGGTTATTTATGTTTTGATGGATTATGAATTTTTATGAGCTTACAACATCAGATATTTTATAACTTAATAATTTTTACCGTCTCTTAAAATGGCCTAAATGATTTTTATTTATTTTTTAAAGTTTTCGAAACGTTAAAAAAAATTATTTAGCTTGGTGGATGAGGGACATTGTTGACCACTGGTGGCGGGGCACTGTTTCTGACGTCACAGTTGGTATTTTTCATGTTAAATGCATAGGGTTTACGTCACAATCGCGCAAATTCTCGATTTGGTCTCGCTTTTATCTCTCACTTTTTCATATTGTTGTCTGCTCGTTTTCACAACTTCAACATTGGGTTTTAACCTTTTAATATTTTTTAAAAAATGCCTGAAAAATAAATTATTCAAGGGTTTTAAATAATGCTTGATCCAATGTACCAATAAAAAATGTGATGTCGTAAACTTTATAAGCCAATCGACAAATTTAATCACAAAAATGGTAGAAAACGACAAGTTTTTGCAATTCTGCGTATTTTGTTTATACGGTGTCTATTGGATTATCAAATCGTGTAATATTTACTTAGTCTCATGAATTTTGATTGAAAGTAAGCTTTTTTCCCTATTGGCCAACTCCCAGCTGATGGACAATGTTTGAGTGACCCATTTGGACGCGTTCCAATATGTCAACGGCAGCTAAAAAAAATTGCAGAGTGGATAAGATGAAAAGTTTGGATAAAAACAACTTTTTTATCTGAAGTTTTCAATTACACTAATTTGACATTTATAACCCTTGGAAGTGTAATATACGTAAATAGTTTTTATCCATGTTTTGCAGTTTGTGTTTGTTTAGGAATTTCAAAGGCAAATAAGTATCATAAAAGTCAAGAGGTTGAGATGAGTTTTAGTGCAGAATAAAGTGGCTGGAATTTGTTGTGTGGGTTCTGTAACCGATGTCTTTTGTGTTGTTAAGACACAAATGCTTCTTGTATGATGAATGGCGCCATCTATTGATAATTTTTATTACTTTTTTTATTTATTTATTTATTTATTTTTTAAATTCAGTTTTTCTTTTTTCTTTTTTTTTTTTTAGATTCCAAGGTGCATAAAATTTGCAATTGGCCAGTTAATAGAACAGAGGGTTATGTGAAGAGCCCTGGATACCCGAATTACTACCCTGGACCCTTGGAATGCGAATGGCCTCTTAAGTAAGTTATTTACATATTTTTTATATCTTGTAATATAAAATTTCAATCTAAAAAAATTCAATTTTTTTTTTGCATTATTTTTTTTGCATTTTTCAAAAAATATTCCAAAATATATGAAAATAATTTTTTTCTTAAATAAAATTGTGTTAAAGTTTAGAGTTAGGCTTCATAATAAATTTTTTGGTTGTTTTTATTAAATTCAAAAGCCGCTTTTCCACTTTCCAAAGGAAATGAGTGCTGTTTGATAAATAAGGAATCCAATAAAAGAAAAGAAAAAAAAATTCATAAGAATTTTTTTTTTTTAAATTAATATTTTCAGCTTTAATGTAAATGGAATGAAGGAGGGTTAAGAGAGAAGAGGAGAAAGAAGAAAGGTCTTTTTGTTAGACATTTATATCTGCACTTGCATGCTATGGAAATATTTCACATGATTTCCATTGATGTGTTCTCTGATAAATCTTATATTCACTTTCTTACATCTCATTTTTTTTTTGGTGATGAGTTACTTTATAGATTTCTTCAAGGTGCATTCATGTGATGTGCATTTAGAATTTAGATCTGCAAATGCAGCAAATTTTAAAATTCATGTATTTTAAACTGCAGTTTTTGAAAGGCTTGAAATGCTGCCCCATTGCTTTGCTGCAACACATTTTATGTGTTCATCATGAATTTTTTTTAAATTTTTTATTCTCTGAATATTTTTTATTAAATTATTAATATTGTGGTAGATTTTTACGACTGTTTTTAGGAGTTTCTAATGTTTTTAAAACTTCAGTTTATCATTTTTATTGATTTTGATTATTCATTTTCATAGTAAGGAATAATAAGGATCTTTTTAAGTGTCTCTTTTGGGAGCAATTTTTCAGACATTTCTTCCATTGTATTTTTTTTTTTTTCTTAAACAGAAGTTCTTCATCTTTCTTAAATGACTTGTTAGAACGAATATCCTTCTCTATCTTCTTTGTATATGCATGTGCATACATTTTTCATTTTTCTCTGGAGTAAACAATTTAATTTAATGCACTCTCGCTTAAAGAAATTCACTAAATTAAAAATTAGCAAACAAAACCTAAATGCAATTGCAAACAAAAATGAAATATTTGTTTAATAAAAATTATTTTTTAATGTTAAGCCTTGGTTAATTGTTATTTGTTCTAAAAACATTAAATTTTTTTATTTTGCAACTCTTTGTGTACCCACTTTAAATTTGCTAAAAATTACAAAAAGTAATTATACTTCAGTTAGGTGCTGTGAGAAAATATGAGTATTATAAAGCTAACATACTGGACATGGACAGTTGGACACTAATCATCAGTAGAGCTGACACTTCAGCTATTTTTTGTTCTATGTGTCAAAAGAGCTGGCTGTCATTTATTAAGCTGCACTTTGATAATTTGATTGCCATATTGCCATAAAAACTATCATTTGAGCTAACAATTATAAGGCTATCTGAACGATAAAAGCTAATGGTCGTTTCAGCAAGGAGTTGTATTAGTTAGTTTCAGGTAATTATTATGTTTGTGTAACAGCTAAGAACTGAGGCTTGGTTCATATTAGCCAGAAAAGGTGTACAAGTATTGGGTGGTTTGTTTACTTGCTTTTTGCACCTTGTAGTGAAAGAAAGACAGTTTAGCAAGTTTGAAAACTATGAACTAACAATTCTTGCTAGTCAACCAATGGAAAATGAGATTATGTGGTGACAGGTGACATGTGGTTGAATGCTGATGAAGAAAATTCTTACAAGCCACAGGGTACAGCACATTCTTGTTTAGTATGAAAACATTTGTGCTCTGTTTTTGCTAGTAGCAATATGGTTTATCAGCAAAAATGATAATCTAAAAGTTAATATTAAATTATTATAGAGCTTAGCTCATTATTTTAATTTTAATAGTTAAGAATAAGCCAATTGTCAGATGAACTAATCGTTTTTATATTTTAACCCTCAAAGGCCTGAAATTTTGGAACAACGTAGAGCCCGATTAATGGGCACAATTGTGCCCATTTGGAGTCTCTACGTTGAAGCGCTTTAGTGCTATTACCATGGTTATGATGGTTTTACTAACCGACACTAGGTGTCACCGACTGTGAAAATGAATCAAAATGTTGTTTTAAACAGCATGCAAGATGTTTTTAATCATTTATTTATAATAACAATTATTTTTATTAACTTAATTTAAATTACAAATAGTCCCATATTAACTCAGTTGATCATGTGTTTCAAAGATGAAGTAGGGGGCGCAATATTCTAAAAGCGCTCTCACTAGAGTAAAATTTGCAGTGAAAACAACAAAAAACTTAAACTGGGAATTTAAGGGGACAATTTTTTCTTTTGACAATAACTTTTTTATTTTCCGTCTGTTTTTTATCAAATTAATTCAGAAAATGTAAATTCATATTCTTAACAGCTACTGTAAATTTCAGATTTTTAAAAAAATTTGTATTCGCAATTGCAGCTGGGCACAATTGTGTCATAGGATGGGGCTTTGAGGGTTAATAAGATACTAGTTGGTCATCCCGTCCTTGGACGGATAGTTATTTCGCTACGTGTGATGGTGTTACCATTATATCTGATCCCGTCCTATATAAATAACAAACTCCGTTATACTAACGCTACCACACCACACATTTCAATGGTTGTGTTGGTACAGTGTGGTACAGGGTGCTGACGATGATGTAATCGCCCGGAAGCAAAAACGTTTCTGGACAGACGGACAGACAGTCAACTCTGGCATTTTATTATAGTCAATAATTGTGGCAAGAGCTAATTGTTGATTAAGCCAATTGTCAGATGAAATAATTGTAGAAGAGCTCCTTATTGAATGAGGTATAATTGTTAAAAGAACTGTAATTAGCTCTAATTTTGTTACAGAGCTTTATTACAGCTAAAACACAAAATGTATAATGCATGAGACAAGGCTACAATAGAACTACATTATATAACTAAATTGCATTGTTCTTAACTTTGTTGTTGGAATATCATTTCCATCTGGGAGCAAAACCCACAGCTTTTATTAGACAAAGCACAGGAGACTTTTGATTACAGCAATAATAGAAAAATTCATGTCGCGGCTCTTTATTTTTTCGCTTTGGCAGTTGTTAAACTTGAGAGATAAAAATGAAATATGAAATATGACACGGGCCATAGAAAGAGGTACTTAACACATTAGCAATTTTAACTTTTCATTGCTCTGCAAATTTGGAGATGACACTTATTAGTATGCTTAGCAATCCTCCATTTATTTTAAGACCAGACAATCCCACCTTTTACATTTTACCGGCTTCTTAAACAACTGCTCATCTGCTTTATTTAGCCCAGGAAATTGCTTTTCAACACTTGTACTTTTTTTTATGCATTTGCCAGTTTGGTAAATAGCAAAAACCTCTCTTTTGCTAATGATGCTTCAATGTTAAGTTTACTAGAATGCTTAATGGTGGGTGAAATAAGTAAGTGTCAAAGAGATTATGCAGTTGAACTTTTACATTAGATCCAGCTGAGGAATGGACATTAGTAGTAGAAAATTGAGGATTCTTGAACAAAATGGCGACTATTTGTATTTTATTTGTATTTTTGTTTCTTTTAAGGGCTGAAACTGGTCAGAGAATGCGAGTTTCCATTTTAGATTTGTCTTTAGTGGATTCACATACAGATGAGCCTCATTGTGCAGACCGGTTTCGTTTAATGGATGGAAAAGCGAAATTGTTGGATACTTGCGGTGAGAGAAGGAACATCTTGAGACAGTTTGAATCTGAGGATAGCGACGTCACAGCGCAGTTGAATACTCATGCAATTGGAGCTAAAAGGGGAATTCTCTTGTGGTTTAAAGGTATGGAATAAAATATTATGATGACATTTTATTTTTTATTTATTTTTTTTTTTATTTTGGATGATAGTGGAGGGAACTCTTAGATAAGATATCTTGAAAATTGTCTCAGTGGATATGAAAATGAATGCGATAGTGCAAATTTGTACTTTTTTTTTCTAAAAAATAAATAAAATTGATAATTTATAAAAATAAAAAAAATATTTTTTTAAATGTTTATTGACCCAAATGATCGGTTTTTGTTGTTTATTGTTCAAGGGTACATGCACCAGCTGGAAACTGAATTTATGCATTTCATTGCAATTTTTTTTTTTTTTTTTTCTTTCAAAAGTCTTTGTAGGGCTTTATGGTACAAAAGAATGTTCTATACATTACATATTGCAATCAGGATTTTTATTTTTCCGTTTTATATTGATTTCTTTATAAAACGAAATTAGACTGAATTCCACGTGCTTTTATTTCTGCTATGACTTACATTTGCACGTTAAATGTTTTATACTTAAAGTTGGAACTGTTGAACAAATCAACGAGTATACACTAAAAATAAATAAATTATTCAGAAAACGTAGCTATCTAGAAAAACAAACATTTTTCGATTGGAGATAATCTCCTTGATGTTGAGTATCCTTTTAGAAGGGGAACCCGACAAATGGTTCCGCCTGAGCTGCCGTAACCAATTTCTTCGAGCTCGCTTTTCTCGATATTGAAATGTTGGTCATCTGCGCTGCGCGAGTTGTATAACAAGTTTTATAACTGTTAATTTATCCTGTCAAGACCTTTTACATATTTTACAGTTACTTTTCCCTATTTTCTATTGGTTGTTTGTTTATCCATTTTGACGGGTTTATCGCTCGTCATCAAATAAATTAGTTACCGTGGATTTAAGTGGGACTGTAACGCTGTTTGAGGGCGCCACAATCGTTTTTAGCATAATGGGAGTATATTCAACACAGATTATACAGATAGGCAGGTCGACGCCATTGTTGACTCGTGGTTTTATGCATTTCCCTGGTGGCTAGTAGACTAAACTCAATTAATAATAATAATCTGTGTATTCAATTTAAGAACCATTATTTTTGACGGGTTACCTCTAGTAAATAATATTACAGATCAACCCAGTTATATAACAAATCAAAAAAAGAAAATGAATGCGATATAGTGCAAATTTGTAATTTAAAAAAAAAAAAAAAATTCTATAAAAAAATAAATAAATAAAGTGTGAGACTTGAGATGTGTTTTTAACGTTTATTGACCCAAATGATAAGTTTGTTATTTAATGTTTATATGCACTGGGAGAGCATCAAGGTCGCATGCACCAACTGGAAAACAGAATTTATGCGGTTGTTTGTTATAACGAGATTTTTTACTATAAATGACCAATTTAGCATTCAAAACTCTTACAAAACATTTTTTCGTGATTACATATTTTTATATATATTTTTTATTTTTTGTTATTATTTTTTTATTTTAGCTTTTGGATGTCGGACACTGGAGGCACCTAGACACGGTTACCTCGTTTTCAGGAACGTTACGTTTGCTCAGTACATGTGCTGCACCAATCATTATTTTGAAGACAATTTGGAAAGAACAAGGAATTTGCATTGCATTGATGGCAGTGAATGGAGCAGCGGGCTTGCCTCCTGCTTGGGTGCGTTTATTAATTTGTGGCGACAGGATTGAGTTGACTAATTACATTGGCTCAATATTAAAAGTTTCATTTTTTTTTTTTTATTATTAATTTTTTTTTGTTTCTAGATAAAAAGACACTCAAGTTATTAAAGAATTTGTCTTCATTCGACGAGGAGGATGATTATGATAATTACGAGAGTATTCATAAAGTGCCGCTTTCCGAAGCCGATGTTATTTTGGATATCTTGGTACCTTCGGTCATTATGGGAATCTTGGTACTTGGCAATGCTATAATTGTAGCAGTTCTTCTCAAACTAAGAAAAAGGTAAAATTATAAAAATAAAAAATAAAAAATAAAAATAAAAAATTTTATGTACTGTCTATTTCCCCGAACGGCTGGTAGCTATAATTTCTATTTCCAGTCCACTTTACCTAGTAAGGTGAGGTCAGCCTGCCGCAGGCGTTAGGCTAGGTCATGAGAAAGGTGAACTGGAATTTGAAATTCGTTCGGGGAAATAGCCTTGGCGAAAATTTTATTTTATTTAATTTATTTTTAATTTATTTATTTTTTTTAATTTGGAGATCAGACACCAGAAACATTAAATTTTGGGTTTGGGGTTGTATCTTGGTGAATTTGAAATTCATGCGCATGCGCGGTGCTGTCTTATTACTTTCACTTTAAAAGTCGCCCAGCTGGGGAATGTGAGACTACGGAGACACATTAAAAGTCAGCACATGCTTTTCTGTAGAACACGGGCAAAATTTTGTATTTAAAGAGGGAGTTTGAAGTGTTTTCTATAAAATGTTTGTTTAAAAAAGTGACCCATAACGGGAATAGGGCCTAGGGGAACACAGGAGGGCACCTGACAGACATTCTATAGTCGTGTTTCATACGCCAACTGAGCTGATGTGTTCAGAGAGAATACTTTGGTTCGGGGGGAGAAAAGAAAAAGAACAACATGCCATTAACCAATATCGAGTTCAATTTCACTATAGTTCAATGTAAATGACACTATTCGCCCAAATTTAAGCGTGCAGAGGATAATTATGTCTAATTAGCATAAATTTACAATTTTTGGGTTAAATTTTCAATTTTTGGGTGAAATTTTCAATTTTTGGGTAAAATTTTCAATTTTTGGGTAAAATCTTCAATTTTTGGGTGAAATTTTCAATTTTTGGGTAAAATTTTTCATTTTTTGGTGAAATTTTTCATTTTTGGGTGAATTTTTAATTTTTGGGTTAAATTTTCAATTTTTGGGTAAAATTTTTAATTTTTGGGTGAAATTTTCAATTTTTAGGCGAAATTTTTAATTTTTGGGCGAAATTTTCAATTATTTGGCGAAATTTTTAATTTTTGGGCAAAAATTTTCAATTTTAGGGCGAAATTTTCAATTCTAGGGCGAAATCTTTAATTTTTGGGTGAAATTTTCAATTTTGGGGCAAAATTTTCAATTTTAGGGCGAAATTTTCAATTTTAGGGCGAAATCTTCAATTTTTGGGTGAAATTTTCAATTTTTGGGTGAAATTTTCAATATTTGTGTAAAATTTGGGTGAAATTTTCAATATTTGAGTAAAATTTGGGTGAAATTTTTAATTTTTAGGTGAAAATTTTTAAATTTTGGGTGAAAATTTTTAATTTTTGGGTGAAATTTTTCAATTTTGGGACGATATAATATTTAAAGAATTTATCTTAATTTTTTGAATAAATCATAATATTATTTAATTATTTCCAGTGTTAAAGAGGAACCAGAAGCATTTGATAATTGCACGAGTCCAACACACCAAACTGAAATCCCACCAGAGGCACCTTTAACTAGGATAAAGCCACCGCCTAAACCCCAACCACCGCCACCACCACCGAAACCCGTAAATTCGAATCCCAATTCTAATTCCTCACATATATTCATGAAACCGTCAACATCATCCGAACAGATGAGGCCTAAGCACAAACTTGTGACTGAAGTTTAAAAAAAAAATAAAAAAATTTATTATTGATTTTTAATACTTTTTACTTTTTCATTTTATTTTTTTAGTTTAATATTTATCACAAATTTTTTTAATTGATTATTTCAATTTTTTTATTTTATATATGAATAGAAATACAATCTGCAGCAAATTATTTTGACCTGATATGATAAAAAAAAAAAAATTTTTGGGGTGAAATAGGATAGTTAATTAAAAGAAAATGGGAAAAAAATATAATCAAAAGAAATCAATTTGGTTATTTTTTAATTTTAAATTTTTGTATAATCAACATGGAGCAATTTTTATAATTTTTATTTTAAAAAAAAAAAAATTAAAATAAATAAAATTAATATTTTTATATTTTTTTTTACTGTTAATTAACTTAATATTTAATTTTCCAATGGTGACATTAAAATTGATTAAAATCTCAGGCTGCTTTTCTCACCATTTGTAAAAAAAAAAAAAAAAAAAACATTTTTGCATCTTTATACTGCCATACACATTTTGTTGATTGTTTCTCTCCATGTCTGATGCTGTGTTCAATTGTAGTCATCTTATTTAAAGAAAACCATAAATATTGAAATAAAAATAAAAAGAAAAAAAAAAGATGTTTAATTTTGTATCTTTAGTGATTTTTGTCAATATGCATAAAATAAGTATTTTTTGTTTAAATGTAAATATTGTAAAGTTGTATTACCATAGATAATCTTTTTGTATAAATTGAAGGAAAAAAAATGTCTTTTTTTTTTAAATTTGCATTAAATTATAGTCACCATGATTGTATTTGAAATAAATTCATTGGTTAAAAAAAAAATTATTTTTTTTTATTTATTTTTATTAATTAAGATTAAAGACTTATCTGATTTCCCTGGGGAAAAAAAAAAAATATTTTTTTAAAAACATTAATTTACCTTAGGAATTTTATTGCTGAATCACGTGTAAAAGCTGTGAATTCCACTTAACTCTATCGTGACAGAATCATTATTTATTTGGTATTATTTGGTTTGGTTAGATAATAAATTATAAAAAAAAAAATGTGATAAAGAAGTTAAATAAGATTTTAAAGTTCAGTGAACGCCTCTAAAATCTAAAATTATAAACAATTAAGCCTTGCCCTTTCGAACAAATTATGATACGTAGAAATTATTAATTTAGATTAGATAAATTTTGATATTGAAATATATCTTTAAACGTGAATAAGAAGTCATTTTTGCTCCAGATTGGTTGCACGGTACCTGACATATAATGTAAGTAAAAAAGTCAATAATTTAATAGACATTTTGTTAATCAGATGAAATAAGAAGTTTTAATTCAATAACAACACATTAATAGATTGGATTATTTTAAAAATTTATTGTTTACAAAGTAATTACTTATATGGAATTATGAATTTTTCATACTTTATTTACTTTTCAGATTTATTACATACAAATTGATTGCAATTTATGTGCACTTTAGAGTTTACAATCTAAAAAAATTGCATAATATGTTTTCAAACAAAAAGTTGAATACTACAAATACTATTAATTGTTTATTTCCGGTTTTATATACATATGTAGTATTATTTTGATTACAATTGTATGATAGCTTATCAGTTTACAATAAGTTTTATTATTTACAACAGCTGTATTTGATTTAATAGCTTAAAAAAACTATTTTTAATGTAATATAAATCAGTATTGAATAATAACAATTCAAATCCACCCACTAATAACTAAAATAAATATTTCACACTTAATTTTTCAAAAACAATAACCTTAAATCAAAGCGCTTTTATTAGCCAAAACAACAAGATTATAGCACAAACCTAGTGGCGACATCTCTAAACCTTCATCTGAAAACTTGGATTTTACCGATTTACGCCATCATCCGTGTCTATGTTAGGATAACTCAATTTTTCCTCTTTACAAACCAACTACAACGAGACAAACTGCATGCTACTTGTCATACTCAATTGCCCCCACACACATCATGATATTTGAGGGTGAGTTAAATGACAAAATCTCATCGTTTGGGTTCAAATAGATGTCGCTTACGCAATCAGCTGAGTGTCATTAGTGACATTCAAGCTAAGAAGAGGATATTAAAACATGTTGCGCAACAAGGAGAACTAAATTCAATGAAAATGTAAAAAAAGTCCAAGTTTGACCTGCAATGGATGAACTGGAGTGACACAGTGGCCTTGTATCAACATTCTCCTCACACAATACACAACTGAGGGGGTTGTGTCTTGTTGTTTTGTGCTTTTATATGGATTTAAAAACATGAAAAATGTTTGAAAAAAATCAACTTGAATTGGTTGATTTTATAATAGATTAAGTGTAATTTGTAGAAGTTTGATTTTTTGTTATGAAATGTGACTGATAATTTAGTAAGGATCAAGAGGTTTGGGTAGGTAAGTTGTGTTGTGGATTGAGCAGTTTGGGAGTTGTGTGTGTTGTGAAATAAGTTGATTTTTGAGGTTTTTGTTACGTTGGGGGTATTTAATTTTTTTTTTTTTGTTTTT
>JH430595.1:34387-60842 GCA_000239455.1 Strigamia maritima | reverse complement strand
TTTTTTTTTTTTTTTTGGGGTTGGAATTGAATTTTATAATAATTAATTTTTATTTTTTATTGCAGTTTTGTGCAGATTTTTTATGCAATACCATGTCAGCAGTGGATTTTTGGTTTTATCTCATTTCTCGAATGGAGTGGATCAATAGCAGCACATATCCTCAATTTTTTCGTCTTGACCTTCTCGAAGGTTACTTAGATGTTTATTTTTTAGTTGGTTATTATGGCTTTTACCCCAATTATCGTAAGTGTTGTTTTTTGATAAAAAAATAATAATTTTTCAATTTTTTTTTGATTCAGAAATGTTTTTTTTTTGTTTTTTTTTTTTTTTTGTGAAGGAAAATTGATTCAAGGTTATGTTGCATCACAATAACTAGTTATAATTGTGCCCTCCTATATATCACACTTGGCGGAAGGTCTATCGGATACTTTTGTATTTTAATAACACACAACTCAAAAAAATTGAATATTGACTATAACATAACCAGAATCAAACTTATTTTATTGATTTAAGAGGGAAAACTTTGATTTTTTTTTGATTTTTTTTTTTGTAAAATTGGATTTTGTACATTTTTGAGTTGAATTTTTTTGTAAAAAAATTTGAAATTTTTTTTTTTTTTTTAAATTTAAATGCACTTGGTAATAAACTTATTTTTATTTCACACAGATGGCATTTGTACTGCCGTTGATAATCTTCATATTCATCTACATCTCTGCACTAATAGTTCATATCTATCGTTTCTGGCACAGCATCAAAGATGCCTACGATCGCGATGTCTGGGAAGGTGCAAGACATGCTGTGTGTACCATGTGGTATACTGTAGGTTACATTTGGCACGGTAAATTGCCCTAAAAAAAATCAAACATTTTACATCCTCCATTGAAATTATTCACCAAATTCATCCCAAAACAAAAAAATTCATCCATTTTGTATTTTTCAAGTACCGGTACTGTATTTACCATATCTCTGGGCGTAAAAATAATTCATTATATTTTTTTAAAATGACATAAAATGTCATATTTGGCCTAAATTATTGATTAATTTCAATTTTTCCTACAATAGATGACTAAAACCTTAGTAATTCACTGATTTGTCATTATTTCCGCATCTGTTTTTTTTTTGCATTGAAATTTTATATACAGGTACTGATTTTATGAGAAATAAAATTAATTTTTTCTTTATATTTGTTTAGGTTATGATGTTAGCGGATTTGAAAACATTCCAGAGACTGGTCCAGCATTACTCGTGTATTACCACGGAGCCATTCCTCTCGATATTTACTATTTCCAGTCACTGTGTCTTCTACGGAAAGGACGATTAGTTCACGCTGTAGGAGACCGGTTTATGTTTCGTATTCCTGGTGATTAAAAATGTTTGAAATGATTTAAACTATTGATTAATTGATTTATTTTTTGTTTAGGATGGGGGTTATTGATGCAAGTTTATAAGATCTCGCCTGGCACGATTCAAACATGCACTCAGACGTTGAAAGAGGGGAATTTGTTGTCGATTGCACCGGGCGGTGTTTTGGAAGCGCAGTTTGGGGATGAGAATTATAACCTCGTTTGGGGTAAACGGGTTGGATTTGCTAAAGTTGCACTTCAAGCTAAAGCGGTGAGTTGAATGATTTTGATTGTGTGATGATGTTCAGAGAGTTTTGGTTTATGTTGATATTGTGTTTGATGTAAATTAGATTTTGTTTTGGCTGGGTATGACCGGATGATGAAAATTGACTTTATTTTCGGGTCGTTTTCATTTTTCGAGGTAAAATTTGCTTTTTTCGAGGTAAAATTTGCTTTTTTGAGGTAAAATTTGCTTTTTTGAGGTAAAATTTGCTTTTTTGAGGTAAAATTTGCTTTTTTTGAGGTAAAATTTGCTTTTTTGAGGTAAAATTTGCTTTTTTGAGGTAAAATTTGCTTTTTTATGGTAAAATGTGCTTTTTTGAGGTAAAATTTGCTTTTTGGATTAAATTTTGCTTTTTTTGAAGTAAAATTTGCTTTTTTGGGTTAAAATTTGCTTTTTTGGGTTAAAATTTGCTTTTTTTGGGTTAAAATTTGCTTTTTTGGGTGAAAATTTGCTTTTTTTGAGGCAAAATTTGCTTTTTGCGATTAAAATTTGCCTTTTTTGGGGTAAAAATTGAAACAAAATTGCTCTTTTAAAAAAAGTAAATTTAATATTAAAGATAAAAACTGATTTCAACGATTTTTATTTGTAAAAAATGAATAAATTGTAATCAACTAACATCTGTTCAGTATATCAGATTATCTATTGATAATGTATTTTTAATAATACCAATAACTTTAACACAAGATCTGAAATCTGGCAACACTACTCCTCACTCCTAGTTTACTCATACACCATAATCATCAAATAACTATCTGAATACTGCCATTTCTAATATTCTACATTTCAAAAATAAAATAAATAATTTTTTAAACATTTTCAGCCCATCATTCCTGTGTTCACCGAAAACATGCGGGAAAGTTTTAGAACCGCTGGAATTTTCCGCGGTAAGTCGAAACATTTTATATCAACACAATTAAATTAATTTTTTCTTAATTTCAGCAATTGGACGGAGAATTTATGAGCGCATTCATTTCCCAGTTATTCCAATATACGGCGGTTTTCCAGTAAAGTTGCGAACTCATGTTGGCAAGCCAATTCCATACGATGAGGCCATGACGCCTGAAGAACTCGCAAACAAAGTAAAAATTTATTATTTATCCAAAAAATTGAATTTTTTTCAAAATTTTTACTCGAAAAAATTCATTTTTACTCGAAAAAATTCATTTTTTACTCGAAAAATTCATTTTTACTCGAAAAAGTCATTTTTATTCGAAAAAGTCCTTTTTCAGACTGTTATACTCAAAAAAATTAAATAAAATGTACACTGAGAAAATGGATATTTTACTAATAAAAGGAATTTTTCATTAAGAAAATGAATTTTTTGTACTAAAAAACAATAAAATTGCTTCTCATTTTCAGACGTCAGCCGCAATCCAAGAGCTTATTAAACAACATCAACGTTTACCAGGAAGTATTTTTTGGGCTCTGATCGACCGAATTGTGAAAAAACGTTGTAAAACAGTGTGAATTCAAATTACGACTATTTGTGCATCATCAATTACAGTGTTTGAATGAACGGTCGTAATCATTGCGTGCATTTCCAATGTGCCATTGGAAAATTAATCTAAATAGATGACTACCAACAATTTTATATTTCTATATATATAATGTGGATCAAACTGTATTACGTATATTGAATGAAAAATTGAAAAAATGAATGAGGGGAAGATGTGGGATTAATGAGATTTTTTAAAGGAATGGTGTCTTATTTACATTTATACGAATGATTGATTGTGATTTATAAATTTATAAAAAAAAATCTATTTTCACTTAATATTCTTTTTGTATCATAATTGTATGTTGTCTTTTTTTTTTACTACATTCCAATATAGATGCTTCAGTTCCAGTTTTTTATTTGCATCAATTGGTTGACATTGAAAGAGAAAACGAATTTATTATGAAACATGTCTAATAAAAACAGTACAAAAATATTAAACAGAATTTTAATTTTTTTGTACAAAAATTTCAAATAAAAGACTGAAAGTAAAATTTCGATTTTTTTGTAGTGTAAAATTTATAAAATATTACGTTACAAAAATTATAAGTATTGCATCAAAACTTTGTCATTTTTATTCTTATTAATTGAAATTTTTATAAACATCCGTCGGTTCATGTTCCGAATTAACTGTGACGTGCATGTCAGTTGCGAAAACTGTACTAGAATTGGATCCAGGTATAAAACTTTATTCATAAGTAGACTAGAATCTGTATTGTCCGCTTCCTATTTCGTGTTATTTTTATAATGCCATCAATAGATGACGTTAGCCATCAGTCAAGTAAACTTGGCTAATTGTCTACTTGGCATGAGCTAGGGTTAGGGAATGTTCTCAGCGACTACTGAACGGATTTGGAATCCGATAAGTGCCACGGGGCTCATGGGGAAGCACTCCCGCTAGTGGGTGCCAAAAAGAAGAAAAAGAAACTAAAGTTGAAGAAATGTCTTCAACGACTACACCAAAGAAAAAGGAAACTCAACCAGAGGCGGAAGAGGTCGCTGAAAGTGAACCCAAACGGAAAACACTGCAGTGTGTGTCAACTCTTCATTTTTTATCGGTTACTCGGAAAATAAATTTAATATCTCATATTGCTACAATGAAGTATATAAGTGTATGACAATATTGTTCCTTGTTTGTTGCAAATACTGTTGCAGTTCAGTGTGATACGATCAGCCATATGAAGTACTGGATCCGCGTCATCTGTGAGAATTATCAACTGAAGCCTCGTCAATTTCAAATTTGCAATTCTCTGATAAATGATGTTGATGGAGATGATGATGACATAGTCATGGAAATCAGCGAATGTTAGCATTTTTAAGAAAAACATCGACAAGAAGTCAAGAATTAAGTAAAAAAAAATAAATAAATAAAAAAAATTTTAAAAAATGAAATTAATACGAGAATTTCGAATATTTCAGGAATCCAACGAGCAGAAGAAGATAACAAAGTGTTTGAAATTATCAATTGGGAAATGGAAAATTAATTCATTACGGTATATCATACCGTACTCGAATTTATTTATAAAAATATATTTCAGTATTTAATTATTATTTTGGGTTTTAGGTTACAATCGTGAAGTTTGTCTGCCCCGAAAGAGCGACCGGGTGCTGAAAAAACGGCTGAAATAAATCTTAGGAGAGAATTCTGCCATGATACATGGAATAGATCCAATGCAGTTAACTTTTAAGTTTTGATTGTAATTGTGACCTTCATCAGCCAAAATTGTGGCCAAATATCCATTGAATATCCCATTGAAGATGTAAAAAACTATAAACATTTCAAATTGAGAATATATATTGTTTTTATGGTTATAAACACGTGATTTGGAAAAGGCAATTATATTAGACACCTTCATGGACACATCAAATTATAACCAGAAGTAAATCGCAGAGGAAATAGACCTGCAGTCTATTTATAAACTGCAGTTTGTTTACATTTGTTATTACTCAACAGGTGGCAGTGCATTTCTACTTATTTGCATTAAAAAATGCATTTAATCTGAAATAATAAATAAAAACTTAATAATATAATGTTCAAATGAACAACATTATTTTTGATTTGTGTCTAAAAAAATTCTGCTAAACTCAATTTTAATTCTTTTTACATATAAAAAAAGTCAACAAACAAATCTCTGGCGACATCCCAACCTGCATATCATTTATTTCAGCGAATTCATCTCAAATCAATAGAACCAAAACAAAAAATTAAAATTAAATAGTATAGTTCCCCAAAACATTAAATTAAAATTAATAACCACAGTCAATTTTAAGGTCTCCAAATTATATTTTTTAAAAAAAATGAAAAAAACAAATCCGTTTCACATTTTGTTATTCCCGCTCTTATAAACCGCCTAACCAATATCCATATCCCTCCGCAACAACCTTTTCTACCCATCTGCACGAAACAAACCCTTTCCCAGCACACTCAACTACCAAAACGGAAAAAAAAACCTAAACAACACACCAAATTAAATGAAGACACGCAACAATGGTAAGCAATAAACACCCGACCCGAAGGATTAAATGTTACATAAAAATCGAGGTAGTGATGCGGCATTAATGGCGGAATGAGTTGTTCTGTGGGGTTACGGAAAGGAATATGGTCCGAACACGGCAAGGAAGATTTTTAAAAGAAAATTTGTCGTCTAAATATTTAGCGTTGGATTCGTGCTCTCGGTCAAAATCGGGAAATATGCTGCATGTGTGCGATGTAAGTGCAAAAAAACGATGAGCAAGTCGTGCAGCCATCGTGCGGCTGGAATCTAGGCCTCATTGTCCATAGAGAATTGATATAAACGGACGAATTGATTGGTTTAGCGAATGATTTATATTAAAATTCGGTGTCTGGTGATCGGGTTTATATTGAGAAATGTGAATTTTAATTTTTTTTTATGTTTAAACTGAAAATGTTATTTTTTTTAGTCACTTACGTTTTGTGTTTTGAATTCTTTGTTGATTTTTTTTTGTGGGTGTTATTTATTTATGTTTTTTTTTTTTTAATATTTACAGGATGATAGTGATGAAAGTTGTTACATTCCAAGGCGTAAAAGAAGACGATTAGAGATGTCATCGAGGAGGAGTTTGAGGTAATGGCGAATTTAATGGAAATAAAATATTAAAATTGATTGTTTTTGTTTATTTTTGTGTTTTAGGATTTCAGCTCGACAGAGACTTTCTAATACAAATGTTATAGGTAATTTTGTTAGATTTTTTGTTTGGATTTGGGTTTTATTGGATTTTTTTGATTTTTTTTTTTGAAAGGTTCTTCATATTTGACTCGTCGGACGATGCGTGCAATTAAAGAGGAACAAGAAATGGCAACGAATAATGATGATTGTATATTTGATGATGGACAAGACACTGAAGATGATAATGACGACGATAATGATGACGACGACGACGACGAGGATGAAACTGTCATGGATGATAGTAGTCCACCGAATTCGGGGATCCGAAGAAGTACTCGGCAACGAAAATCACGGTAAACAAAGCCAAAAAAAAATAGTTTTTTTACTGGTTTTATTTATTTTTGACTTTTTTTACAGTAAAAATTAATTATTTTTAATTTTTTAGATACGAAACGTTGGATCAAAGTTGGATAATTAGTTCGAAATTGCAAGAATTCACTAATATGAAAACAAATGATAAAATCGATGGAGACTCCCGGAGCAATGTTTGTTTACATTTGTAAAAAAAAAAAAAATCAATAATTATTAATTCATTTATTTTTGCTAATGAAATTTAGGAACAATTCGATGACATGTATTCACGCGTTAAGAATATAAAGCGTCAATCCGATCCGGAAGAGAAAAAAAGATCAGAAACGGAAGAAAGCATCGCGGGAGCCGAAAGCGACGATGAAACGTCGATTGTTATGGGTCGGGAACGTTGTCGTGGTGGTGGAAGTCGCTGGAATTCGAGTAGAATAATTTTAAAAATTGAAATAGACTTTAAAATTGATAAAATTTGAATTTTAGAGTCATCTAGTGACGAAATGCCGCACATGAAGTACGATTTGAGACGGAAGAAACCAGTTATCAACCGATTCCAAGTGGTGCAAGAATCCAGTCGACCGAAAAAAGTATCGACGAAAAATGTTTTTCACATATCTCCACCGCATCGTAGGACTAAATTTAACGGGTTCAAGTCTCCAGCACACAAAAGTCCCACCGGTCAGAGGAGGCACGCAACGCACAACAGTTCAGGATCGAGTTCGAGTACTTCATCGAGTAGCGATGATGATCGGCGCTTCGAACGAAGGAAGGCGAAGAGCATGGCAAGAGCTAGAAATCGGTCTGCTTTATCTCTCTATCTATCAAAATTGAAATTATTTATTTAATTCTTTAATTTTTTTTGTTTTTAAAGATGTCTGCCAACAAATTTCAATGCCATAGAAAATAAGTTAACCGATCGGTTGAAAGCTGGTGGCAGAATGGCTGATATAGATCCGATGAATATTGACCGAACCGTAATTTTAGTTTTAAAATGATGAATTGCATTCGAAAATAGAACCAGGATTCATGGTGTCGTTTAATTTATAAAATAAGTATTTTTAAAATTCATAAAAAGGCAGAAATCAGTTTTTTTATTCTTAAAATTGGCTGTTTAAGGAGTAAAATTACATTTTAAACTTTTTTAAACTGTTTAATCGGTTTATTAACTTAAAAGTCAATTTTTTAAACCGTAAAATAGGTTTTTTAATAAAAAATCAATCTTTCGGACCGAAAAATCGGACTTTTAACTATAAAAATATTTTTTAATACAGTATGTAAAATAATCATTAAATCCTAAAATTACTCTTTTTACCTGTAAAATCATTTTTTTTTAGTCTAAAATCAATTTTTTTAGTCTAAAATCAATTTTTTTAGTCTAAAATCAATTTTTTTAGTCTAAAATCAATTTTTTTAGTCTAAAATCAATTTTTTTAGTCTAAAATCTTATTTTTTTTTTTAGCCTAAAATCTTTTTTTTAGTCTAAATACAATTTTTTTTGTGTAAAATCTTAGTGTAAAATCACATTGAAACTAATTTCGACATAATTTTCGAATGCAAAACTAGATAACTTGTTATTTTTATCAACTTTTCTAATAATTTATTTTATTTTAGGTAAACTTTGAAAGCATCGGCGGACTCACAAAACACGTAGAACGACTAAAAGAAATGATTCTGTTCCCAATGCTGTACCCCGAAGTATTTGAAAAATTTAAAATTACTCCTCCACGAGGTGTCCTCTTCTACGGACCGCCAGGTAATAAAATTCCCATTCCAACATGAACACGAAAACTAAATATTTTTTCTTTAATTTCATCCAGGTACCGGGAAAACACTAGTCGCGCGGGCCCTCGCCAACGAGTGCAGTCTTGGCGGTGACCGAACTGTCGCATTCTTCATGCGCAAAGGCGCCGACTGCCTAAGCAAATGGGTCGGCGAATCCGAGCGCCAACTGCGGCTCCTATTCGACCAAGCATTCGTCATGCGTCCATCAATCATTTTCTTTGACGAAATCGACGGATTGGCACCCGTGCGCTCCAGTCGTCAGGACCAGATCCACAGCTCGATCGTGTCGACCCTTCTCGCCCTCATGGACGGACTGGACAACCGCGGCGAAGTTGTGGTGATCGGCGCCACCAACCGGATCGACGCCATCGATCCGGCGCTGAGAAGACCCGGGCGGTTTGATCGGGAGTTTCATTTTCCGTTGCCGTCGTTGGAGGATAGGGAGAATATTTTGAAAATTCATACCAAAGAGTGGTCGCCGAAGTTCAGCCCGGATTTTGTTACGCAAATTGCTCTGAAAACTGCCGGATATTGCGGAGCTGATTTGAAAGCCTTATGTGCTGAAGTGGCCTTGTCTGCTCTCAAACGACGTTACCCACAGATTTACAATTCACGCCAAAGATTGCAGTTAGACTTTTCTTCCATTAAGGTCTGAAAAAAATCAAATTGTTTGATTTTTTTGATTAGACATTAATAAATTGCATGAAAAAAGGTTTTTTAATGCAAATTTAGTGATTTCTTGGGAAATGTTATAAATTCTTCATAAAAACTATTTGTTATATTCGAAAAGAAATCAATGAATAGCACGAAAACAAATTGATTTTTTTAGCAAATTTAGTGATTTTATGTTATAAATTCTCTTATAAAAAAAAAACTATTTGTTATATGAAATCAATGAATTGCACGGAAAAAAATCGATTTTTAAGCAAATTTAGTGGTTTCTTGAAGGAAATGTTATAAATTCTTCAAAAAACGATTTGTTATATTCGAAAAGAAATCAATGAAGAGCACGAAAACAAATAGATTTTTTTTTTAGCAAATTTAGTAATTTTTTGAAGGAAATGTTATAAATTCTCTAAAAAAAAAAAAAACGATTTGTTTTTTGTTTAAAAACTCGTTTCATTTTGAAAGGAAATCAATGAATCACACGAAGAAAAAAAACGATTTTTAAGCAAATTTGGTGATTTCTTGAAGGAAATGTTATAAATTCTCTAAAAAATCTACACATTTCGAAAAGAAATCAATGAATCGCTCGAAAACAAATCGAGTTTAAGCAAATTTTGTGATTTTTTGCAAAAAAATATTAAAATTCTCCAAAAAAAACAAATTTTTTATCCACATTTCGAAAAGAAATCAATTAATCCCATGGAAAAAATGCTTTTTTTTAATGTATAATTATTGATTTCTCGAGGAAAAAAATCAAAAATTAAACGGAACAAAGTATTTTTCTGTAGAAACTTATTGATATTTTGTTTGAAAATAACAGGTTGAAGCCAAAGATTTTTTAAAAGCAATAGACAACTTGGTTCCTTCTGGTCAGCGAGCTCAAATCTCACCAGGACACCCACTAACTGCCACAATTCAACCATTAATGCAGAAGATGCACGACGAAGTGCTCGCTGCACTCAAGAAAATATTTCCACACAAAACTGCCAAAACTGCCAATGACAAAAGTAAAAAAAAAAAATAAAAAAAAAAATAAAAATAACAATTTATTAATTTTTTTTTTTAGGTTGAATTGCGAAAGTGAAGACTACTTAAGTGACACCGAGAAGATGGACATCTACGAGGGCACCGAAGTCGTAGACGGCAAAATCGTGATGCCTAAATCGACTTTTAACGCTGCCACTTCACACCGACCTCGGCTGCTGATCGCCGGCGCTCCAGACCAAGGTCAAACAACGCATTTAGCGCCCGCGATTCTGCATTCTCTCGAATGCTTTCCCGTCCATCGACTCGATTTACCCACTTTGTACGCCGTTTCGGCCAAAACTCCGGAGGAATCGTGCGCACAAGTAGAAAAATCAATTTTATTAAAAAATAAATTTCAAAAATTAATTATTTTATTTATTTTTTTTTTTTAAATTAATTTTTAGGTTTTTGCCGAAGCTTATAGAACTCGTCCTAGTATATTGTATTTCCCACATTTGGATCAGTGGTGGGGTACATTGAGTGACACCACAAGGGCGACTTTCCTCACTTTACTTCAGGATGTCGATCCTGGAGCTCCAGTTCTCGTTTTAGCCACGTCGGATTGTCCGTGTCAGGATTTACCCGAGCAGGTTGTTGAGAAAACGTTGAAAATATTTTTTTTTTTTTATTTTTTTTTTTTTTTTAATTATTTTTGGTTTTTTAGATGGCGAATTTATTTTCGATAAAACATAATGAGGTTTTTTCGATGGTAAATCCGAGTACGGAACAAAGATATGAATTTTTTTCGGATGTTATTATACATTTAGCGGCCGCTGCGCCGAAATTAAAACGGAAACATGGTATTGGTTGATGAAAATTGTTTGATTTGTGGTTTTTGAAGTGTTTTTGTTGATTATTTTTTTTTTTAGAAAGTACGTTGGAGGAATTGCCGGTAGCTCCGCCAAAAGAATCGCGTAAATTATCGAAGAATGAATTACGTAGATTGGAGGAGCAGGAGGAAGCGACGTTGAGGGAATTGCGTTTGTTTCTAAGGGAAATTCTTTATAAATTGGCGCGGGATCGGCGATTCACGTCGTTCACTAAACCAGTTGATATAGCTGAAGTAATATTTTTTTTTATTTTTTTTTAAAGGATGAAATTTTTATTATTTTTTTTTAAATTTAGGTTTCGGATTATTTAGATGTTGTGAAGTTTCCGATGGATTTGGAATCCATGTTGACTAAAATCGATACTCATTTATACGAAACTGTGTCTCAATTCTTAGATGATGTGGATTTAATCTGTCATAATGCGCTCGAGTATAATCCAGATAAAATTCCATCCGGTATTTTAAAAAAAAAAAAATTTAAAATTAAGTTTTAAATTTAACGTTTTTTATTTTTTTTTTTTTTTAGTATAAAATTATTCGCCATCGCGCATGCGCACTTCGAGATGCAGCTCATGCTATTGTCGATTCGGAACTCGATCCTGAGTTTGAAAAAATATGTCAGGATATTATCGAAGCCAGGAGACGAAGAGGTTTGAAATAGATATAAAAAAAATATTTAGACGACCAACAATTCATTTTGCCATCTATAAATAAATACATTTAAGCGTTTTACGGTTTTTTGAAAAAGGTCACTTTTAGACTTAGAAAGTTACTTTTAGGTCCTAAAAAGTCACTTTTAGGTCCTAAAAAGTCACTTTTAGGTCCTCAAAAGTCACTTTTAGGTCCTCAAAAGTCACTTTTAGGTCCTCAAAAGTCACTTTTAGGTCCTAAAAAGTTACTTTTAGGTCTTGAAAAGTCACTTTTAAACCCTAAAAAGTCACTTTTAGAGTCTAAAAAGTCACTTTTAGACTCTAAAAAGTCACTTTTAGGTCCTAAAAAGTCACTTTTAGACTCTAAAAAGTCACTTTTAGACCCTAAAAAGTCACTTTTAGACCCTAAAAAGTCACTTTTAGACTCTAAAAAGCCACTTTTAGACCCTAAAAATTCACTCTTAAACCCTAAAATTTTACTCTTAGACCCTAAAATTTTACTTTTAGACCCTAAAATTTTACTTTTAGACTCTAAAATTTTACTTTTAGACCCTAAATTTTACTTTTAGACCCTAAAATTTTACTTTTAGACTCTAAAATTTCACTTTTAGAACCTAAAAATTAACTTAACTTACGTAACAACTTATATCTTTGCTCTTATTGATGCAATTTTTAATTTTAGGCTGTCCACCGACGAAATACGCTCCCCAAAACTACAGAACGGTGGAGAGAAACTCGTTACGACTAGCGGGCGGCCATGATGAAACTCCCGAAGTCGAAAACGAAGCGGAAGTCGAAAGCAGCATCAAACGTTTCAGTAGACGTGTTCGCGGCTTACAGGTGGAAGAAAACTCGTCATCAACTGACGGAAACGATGTAAATGCCCCGAAATCAATGGACTCGAGCAACGGTCCGGTCTCTAAATCGACGGACGGAAATGATAGTGGTAGTGAATTGGTTCGGGTTAAAAAGAAATCAAAAATTTGTATAAAATCTGATGACTCTGGAACAGATGAGGTGAAAAAAGCCAAAACCGAACCATCAAAAGCGACCACGTCGGGCGGTAGTTTTGTCATAAAGCGCCGCAAGTCACTGTGGTTCGGCGGAGGGCGCCGAATAGTGAGACGGTCGGTGGAAAAGCCGGTGGCGAAGGTTGAACAGCCTATGGAAGTCGAGCGGCCTGTCCCTAGTTTGTTTTGTGACGACGAGGACGATCAACTCAATAGTGATTTGAGTAAAGACAGTGGGACTGCGTGCGCTGGGCCGGCAGATAGTCCACTGCCCAGTGAGAAGAATGGGGAAAATGATGAATTGAAGGAAGTGTCGTCTGGGTTCAGTTCGGAGGAAGGGAATACTTTAGATGGAAAAGTGAGTTTGGTTCAGGGTTTAAGGGAATTTATCATGTGTGCTCTTAAAAATGCATTTTTTGTCTAAAAATATAATTTTTGTGCTTAAAAATATAATTTTTGTGCCTAAAAATATAAATATAATTTTTGTGCCTAAAAATATAAATATAATTTTTGTGCCTAAAAATATAAATATAATTTTTGTGCCTAAAAATATAAATATAATTTTTGTGCCCAAAAATATAAATATAATTTTGTGCCCAAAAATATAAATATAATTTTGTGCCTAAAAATATAAATATAATTTTGTGCCTAAAAATATAAATATAATTTTGTGCCTAAAATATAAATATAATTTTGTGCCTAAAAATATAAATATAATTTTGTGCCTAAAAATATAAATATAATTTTGTGCCTAAAATATAAATATAATTTTGTGCCTACAAATATAATTTTTGTGCCTACAAATATAATTTTTGTGCCTACAAATAATAATTTTTGTGCCTAAAAATCCATTTCTAATAATATGAATTCATGTCTAAAAATTTACCTAAAATTGATTTTTTTCCACATAAAATTTTTGCTGAGCACTACATTTTATTTCACCTACTGTCGACCATCCGACGATCTTTTACCTCAGAAATTAAAACAATTTCTCTTTCAACAGGATATATGCGAAAGGCTAACAGCAGGCGGCTGCAAGACCAAGAAACGCGGTAATACCTGGATAAAATCACTGCACGATGTAGTCGATAAGTCCATCACTACCAAACCCGCATCCATGTCCCCAGTGGCCCCTGCTCCCGCTCCCACTCCCGAAGTCGAGCGCCACGTCATCGTCGACCGTAACCGGCTGCAATGGCTCCTCGACAGCATCGTCAAAGCGACTCACGGCTGCAGCACCGATGTACTAGAACGGTTCCACTGTGCCTTGCGTATGTGCGTAATGAGACATGCCAGGCAATGGGATAAAACATCACTCGTCAAAGTAATTTTACGAAAAAAAAAAAAAAAATTTAACTGTCAAGTGTAGTCAATTTTAATATGTGAAAGTTCAAAGTTAAAACCATGATTTGACTTACAATCTGGCATAATCCAGACTTATGCATAAGTCATGTCATAATCCGTGACTTATCAAAAAGCCACTTAATCAACCTTTAAAATGTTTTATTGTTGCATATTTATTATTTGTAACAATTACAATATTTCTTGTCTAAAGGTGATGCAATGCATCATGGCCGAATGACGTTCTCAATTGTAAAATTTAAACGATCTATAACTACCGTCTTCCCCCGAAAAAATCGCTAATGCGCCATGGCGTCTTATTCGAATAATACGCCATGGCGCATTATTCGAAATGCTGTTCTATTTGAATTTTTGCTATAATGATTAAAAAAAATCATTTTTAAAATTATAACGCCATGGCGTTATGTTCGGGGGAAGACGGTAGTTCTTAGGTTTGGTCGAATTTCAACCCTCTGAGCATGCGCATGCGCGCAGATGGTTATTTTGTTAACAATCAGAACTGGTGATCGACCATGATGCAGTCCATGACAACACAGAGTCAACTAGACATTATATAAAATCTATATACGTATTTTTTAGGTGGTGTTCTGCTCATGCGCATTTGAGGGTTGTCTGCGACAATAGTTTTTCTGACTGTAACAATAACGTTCAAAGTTAAAACCATAATTTGCCATAATCTGGCATAATCCTGACTTATTGATAAGCATTTAGCATGTGAATGCTTCTTTTTAAAAAATTATGATTAGGTTAGTTTTTTGAGCTGATTTTTTTGCTTGAAACAATTAACTTTAGCTGATAAATTGTCAATTTCATCATGGCTAATATATTCCATACAAATCCATCTAGAAAATAGTAAAATTTGTGATAAATAATAAAAAATTATTTTGACGGACCATCAGCAAACATTGTGGCCGATGTAGGTGCGTGTTCCGCGGCCACGATGTTCGGTGACGTCCGTCCAAATTCTTTGTCATTACTTTTTGCTATTTTTATGCCGATTTCTTGTGGAATCGTTTGGATGTTGTTAAATGACATCCCCACTTACAAAATTTGCAGGTTTTATTCACTAAAACCTCCGTTTGGAGTCGAGAAACACCATGCTCGATCCAAGATGGCTGCCACTGAATGACTTATGCATAAGTCATGTCATAATCCACGATTGGTGTGACTTATCAAAAAGCCACTTATCACAGTTGACTTATCTGTTTAGTGACGCAATTTAGGTTACTTCCGGTTTGCCTTAAGTCATTTCAGACATGACTTACTTATAAATGTAAGTCATTTGACTTTGAACGCACCTAATGTCTCAATCGTTGGGATGACGGGATTCCATGAGCGAAGCCAGGCAGCAACTGCTAGTAATAAATATGGAACAATTAATGAATGAAATAAATGTTATTGTTAACAGTCTTTTACATATTAAAATCAAAATTTTGACTACACTTGACCTTTGATTTTTTTAATTATTTTTTTGTATTTTTAAAATTAATTTTTCAATTTTTATCGCAGGAATTGGAAAGTCAGTTGGACGTCTTCAAACGACAGCAGCAAGTTTCCTGATTTTGTATCAGGTTTAGGTTCAATTTATCTTTTTGTATCATTTTTTAATTTTCATTCTATTATGTGTTAGTTGTTTTATTACATGGAGAATTTATCTTTTTGATTTATTTCCCGCAATTTGCTTGGTTAAAGCGTAACAAACACTTTCTTTTTCGTGCCTAGGGGTTTTATTCGAGTGCTTTGTCTTATTTTTCTTTGCATAAAACCGTATTCCTTGCTGTAAATTGTGTTTTTTTTTTTCTTCTTCTTTTTCTTGCTTTAAGTTGGTAAAAAAAAAAAATAATTTTTTTTTGTTTAAAAAACGCGGTTTTCTGGGTTTTTTTTCGTTCGGAAACGCGTTTTTCTTGGTTTTTTTTTTAGTTCGAAAACGCTTTTTTCTAAGATTTTTTTAGTTCTAAAACGCGTTTTTCTAGGTTTTGTAGAACCAAGATTTGTTTTTCTTTTGTTTTCGCCGAAAACAAACGGTTTTTATTATTGTTTTTTTGATGAAATACATGTTTTCTCGGTTTATCGCCGATAAAATACGATTTTCAGGGTTTTTCCTTGGAAAATACAAATTTTCTTTTCGTTTGAGAATTTTCTGCTATTCGAAACTGCCAGTTAGTGAATAGTTGAGTATTCGGTGGATTTTTTTATTATTATAATTTTTCCTTCTTATTTTTTTATTTATTTTTTATTATTATTATTATTTTCTCAGGAAATCACAATTTGTGTTCGAAACTTTTGTCTTTCAATACGTACGGTCAAAGCTCAATTACAAACAGCACCAAAGTCAAGAATAGATAGATAATAACATTAATTAATTCAAAATGTATAAACAAAAAAAAAAAAAAAAAAAAAAAAATCCTCAAATAGACTTTACATTTTATTTGGTATTATTTAATCTTAATTTCTAATAATAAAAAAATAAAATGTAAAGTTCTTTGAAGGAAATTTTTACAGAAATCAACACTGCCATTTTAACAGCCGAGGTCCAATTGAGATATTTTTGAAAACAAAAAAACTAAAAAATTAAAATTTAAGAATTAATACGTAGAAATAGTCGTGTGTAGTGTTTTCTGAATGTTTTTATGTGTATACAATTAATTTTTTGTTTCTTTAAAGGAGGAAAAATATTAATGTAATTGCCTTAAACTAGTAATTCGTAAAAGGAAGAGCATATCTGTTAAGTTGGAATTATTTTTTTTTTTTTTTTTTTATTATTATTATTATTATTATTTTTTTTTTATTTTTTTTGGAATTTTTGAAATTTGAATTTCTGTTATTTTGAATTTTTTGAGATTATTATATGCTCTTTACTTGAAAAAGTGTAATAGCTGACATTTTGTTGGCAATTATTGTATATATATATAATTATTATTATTATTGCAGTAAATAAAATGGAAGTTAAAAAAGAAAGAAAAAAAAATTGGTTGGTTGGTAAGTTTGAAATTACATTCGTGCACGAAACTCCCATTGGTTAATGGCCTATGCATTGTACCGAAAGTATATATTATGGTATCTTATTTTAATCTTCTAGTCGAGCTGAGTCGAAAAATCATTGCTTCGTAGTCCAAAAATGTGCATGCCATTGTTAACAAACGAAAACACTTGTAAAATTTAAAAAAAATTATTTACATTTGGGTTTTTGTATTGTTACGCACATTTTTTGGCTACAGAACATTAGGTGCATTCACAAAAAACGAGTTTTGCGAGTGTTTTGTGTATGTTTTGTGTATAATTCTGAGTGAAAATCTGAGGCACGTTTTAGCTGCGTTTTAGGCAAGTTTTAGCTGCGTTTTAGGCAAGTTTTAGCTGCGATTTAGGCAAGTTTTAGCTGCGTTTTAGATTCGTTTTAGCTTCAAAACAAATGGCGCCGATCTAACTCTACAACAGTAGAGTTAGATGCTGTGCAGACGTGTGCGCAATTGTAAGACACAACTCGTGTCTCGTGAAACGCTTGAATTGTAGCGTTTCCTAAAACGCGCGTGCACGTGCGTTTCTTGACTAAAACATAAACGTTTCCGGAAATGACGGCACATTTCAGGAAACGAAACGAGGGAAACACAAAAATTTTTTAGTTTCTGAATGCACCTATTGATTTTTCGACTCAGCTTGACTAGAGGATTAAAATAAGATATCACAATATGTACTTTCAGTACAATTCAAAAAAGTTCACTTCTCAGTTTCATGCAAGAATTGTTGGATAGAGTTTCGGAAGTTGGCTGGTTTGCTTCCAAGGTCTTCGTATGTAACTTTTAGAATGCACCTACTGAGTTTATAAATATTTAATAAGCTGGGCAGAATGAAATGGTGATCAATCTTGACATGAATGAATAAGTGATCCATCTTACTGATTTAAAAATAAGCTTATTGTTTGATAGATGTCATAACCGTGATTGTTTCTAACAAGGAAGGGTTGGGTATTGCAGGTGGTGGGCAATTGAGTTTTTTTTTATTTTTTTATTAACTAAACTTTATTACAAAAAGCTGTGGACAAACTCCCATTGACTGGACTTGGCGGATAATACAAAAAAAAGGGATTTTGCAAACTTTTCAAAAACGCATGTAGTGAAGGCGTAAATAAGCCGCTTAATTACGCCATTGTTACATGCGTTTTCAAAAATAGTTCGCTAAATAACCTTTTTTAAAATTTATCTGCCAAATGAAACGTTCAGCCAATAAGAGTTTGTCTACAGCTTGTCGGAATAGAGTTTAGGTACTGTTTTGGGCTCCCTAGAAAAATTTCGCTAACGCTAATTTAGTGAGACTAAATTTGGCTAATTAAGTTCAAAGAGGCGATTTTTTAGCAATGCAATTTTTAGCAATTTGCACCGACTGCATCGCTTGGGCGCAGACATGCAGCGATTTCGCATCGCCTAGCGTCTTCGCCTCACGATTTGCGACAGCAATTGCCTCTGCTACTGCAAACTTGACGCAAATCGATTGTTCCAAAAATATTTGTTGCTATAACACAACCGTGACATCTGTTGTTCCAAATATTTGTTAACCCTCAAAGCCCCACCCAACCTATACCACAATTGTGACCAGCTGCAGTTGTGAATACAAATTTTTTTAAAAATTTTTTTAAAAAAATCTGAAATTTGCAGTAGCTGTTAAGAATTTACATTTTACATTTACATTTACATTTTCTGAATTAATTTCATTGCAATCAGGCATAAAATAAAAGTGTTATTGTAAAAAGAAAAAACAATCCCCTTAAATTCCCAGCTTAGGTTTTTGGTTGTTTTCACTGCAAATTTTACTCTTAGTGAGAGCGCTTTTAGAATATTGCGCCCCCTATATATAAACTAAATAACCATACACAGCATTAATCCTTCATCTTTGAAACACATGGTCAACTGAGTTAATGTGAAACTAATTGCAATTTAAGTTAAGTTGATATAGATTATTGTTATTATAAATAAATGATTAAAAACATTTTGCATGCTGTTTAAAAAAACATTTTGACTCCATGTCTTGATTATTACAATTGGTGACACCCAGTGTCGGTTGGAGAGACCATGGTAACAGCGCTAAAGCACTTCAAAGTAGAGACTCCAAATGGTCACAATTGTGACCATTAATCGGGCTCTACACTGTTCTAAAATTTCAGGGCTTTGAGGGTTAATATGATATTTTGGAACAATTGTTGATAAAGAAAACAAACAAAATGGAGCAATTAGAACATGTGATACACACATGTCGATAATATTTTTTTAATACTCGCGGTTTGCATCGCCTGTTGAAAAAGTATACGGTGGCTGTATTTTTTTCAAAAGTAGATTCCTTGATTGCGCCACGGAAGTTACGTTTTCTGCATAGAAAGAATGTCCCTACTTTGAAAAATCATGGCGCGAGAAGGACGCAAGATAGACGACTGCGCTACCTACTGTTGCTTAGAGGCGGTTTGGAAGATTTTTTTGGTTTCTGGTAGATGTCTCTAAAAGCACGTTTGAAGGCTGGGAGCGCCAAATGAGAGGATTAGAATGAGATGTCATAATACATATTTTCAATACAAACTAATGAACCATACAATGCACCTTTCACCCAATGGCATTTTGCCTAATCTTGCGGTGAGTGGAGCATAAGTATCTTTATTTTTTTAATATACTTTTAAAGTTTTGATAACATTATGTATTCCAAACAGGTAATTTGAGCTTGCTGGTGAGGAACATTGTTGGCCACAGCTGGCAGGATGCTGTTTCTGACATCACAGTTGGTATTTCTCATGTTAAGTACACAGTGCCAACTGGTAACAATCGCATATGCACATTTTCCATTTGATCTCTCACTTTTTCATATTGTTTTCTGCTCATTTTCACAACTTCAACGTCCGTTTAAACACTTTAACCCTCGGACGCCTAACATTTTGGGTCAACGCAAAGACCTATTAGTGGTGTCAATTGACATGTTTTATATATTCTGAGTTGAAGCGCTTTAGTGCTGTTACCATGGTTACCGTGGTTTTACCAACTGACGCTAGGTGTCACCGATTGTAAAAATCAAGACACTCGGTCAAAATGTGATCATTTGAACAGCATGCAAGGTGTTTAATCATTTATTTAAAATAATTGTGTATATTAACTTAATTTTAATTCCAATTAGTGCAATTAGTTGCAATTGATATGAAATGTGAACTGAACTTGTGCCGACTGCTTTGTTTATTCTTCACTTTGCATATAGGTGGCGTTGTATTTTAAAAGCGCTCTCACTAAAGAGAAAAAATGCAGTGAAAACAGCAAACGTTTTAAGCTGAGATTTTAAGAGGCTCATATTTTCTCTTTACAAAAACCTTTTTTTTATAAGTCTGAAAATTATCAAATAAATTGAGTGTATGTAAAACTACTTTTTGAACAGCTCCAGAAAATTTCAGATTTTTTGAAAAAAAATTTGTATTCAGAATTATTGCCTGTGTCAATTGTCCCATAGGATAGGCTTCTGAGGGTTTTAATATTTTTCAATAAATCTTTGAAAAATTACTTAAAGAGTTTACGACTGTAAGCCTCGAAAATACGTTGGTTGGCAGAGAAATGGAATTCGTGACGTTAATTAAGGTGTTTGAGACCAGAATGGTCAGTTTAGTTTATTGTAAGATAAAGGGGAAAATACAGGTAAGGGAAGTGATGTGATTGGTGGACCTGTGTCCACCATACGGAGAAGGGGAGAATACGAGGATGACCCTGGCGGTCACAACGATGTCACAGTTTTATTGATCCATTGGATCAAGCATCGTTTAAAACCCTTAAATAATTTTTTAGAAATTTTTCGAAAAATATTAAAAGGGTTAAAACCCAATGTTGAAGTTGTGAAAAAGTGAGAGATAAAATCGAGACCAAATCGAGAATTTGTGCGATTGTTACCAGTTGTGATGTACCATATATACTCGCAAGGGCCAAAACTTTTATTTTATTTTTTTAGGTTTTTTAATTTTATTGTTTTAAAACTTAAAATGGCTATTGACCCGCGTATAAATCGAACCAAATAAAATAAAAAAATAAAATTTAGGGGTCGACTTTCAATGGTTTTTGACCCGTTTTAAATCAGGGTCGACTTATACGCAACTATATGGTATACCCCATTCATTTAACATGGGGAATACTACCGTAGCTGTGACGTCAGAAACAGCGCTCTGCCAGCAGCGGCCAACAATGTCTCTCACCAAGCTCATATGAGTTGTTAGGGATATAAAATAATTTTTTTAAAGTGTTCCGATAACTTTAAAAATAAATAAAAATCATTTCAGCCATTTTAAGAAATGGCAAACATTATTCAGTCATAATATTTTTGATGTCGTAAACTCTTTAAGGGTTTTAAAACATTCTTGATCCAATGGACCAATAAAAAATTTGATGTCATGCTTCGCTGCAGTAGTGCACTGCAGATAAGCGACCCAATAGTTAACAACGAAGGTCTATCGAAGAGTTTTTTTTAAGACAAAACTAGACTTTCCAATTCCCATAGGCAAAATTAATTTAAATAAACGTTAACATACATAGAATTATATTTATTAGATAATATTTAATGAGTTGATTTTTTATTTTTTTAAAAAATAAAACCAGTTACACAACCTGCTGGCCTTGCATCATTTGATTGCAACTTTTTCTCGGGAAGGAAAGCACGAATTCATACCAAACTACTTCCTTTCAATCAGCCTAAGGTTAATTATTTAAGAAAAAAAGTACAAATTCGAAGTAAAAGTCTACAACAGATATTTATCCTCATAGACAAACCCACCAGGAAGTTTTTCCTGCATTCTCTTCTCTCTCTCTTGGACCAACATCCGATTTTCAACACCTCATTTTTTTTTTATTAGTTGTGGAATTAAGAAATTTATGAATTGATGCTAGAAATTGACTTTTAAATTTTATTGATATAACAATATTACAAAAAATTGAGGACAGAAAATCGTTAAAACAATAATCTTGTTATTTCAAACAACAAACTTGTATTTAATTCACAAAAAAAAAATAATAATAATAATAATAATAATAATAAATAAAAAAAAATAGTGCATTTAATAATTTTTTTAATATTCTATATACAGTTTTAGTCCAATGACACAAATCTAAAATATAATCATTTTTTAATTGAAAAAAATTTCCTAAATTTTTTTTTTCTTTTTTTGTATTTTTTTTTAAAAAAAAAATTTTATGAATAAATAATTGAAAAAAGTGAGTTTTTCATTTTTTTCAACAATAAATTCGATTCCAGGTCATATGATTTCTTAATAGAGAATGAGGCGGCCCCCTTCTTGATAATACTCAGTGGGTTTCCTTTTGACCTATCTGGAGGAACCCGGAAACAAGATGCCTGCAGCAATTGTGGAGAGTATTCTGTAACATGTTGGCAGAATGGTCATTATTGTCATATACGCGTTGCTGAGCGGATGGTCATGCAGTTTGAGGATATTTATCAGTTTTTTCCGTTTGTTTTTGATCAGGATGTGAAATTTGGAAATTGTTACAGGTGAATATTGTTTTTATTTTGTAACGCACTTTTGTGGATGACGTATTTTGGATGTCTACCCACACATTTGATTGAGATTGATTATTTTTTTTGTTTTTAATTTCAGGGCTCAGTTGGTGGATTCTCAAGGACAAAATGACAATTTCAAATTGGACAATTGCACAGCTGAGTGGTGCTGGAAAGATATTCAGTTATTTTCACACATCAATGGGCTGAATTTCTTTTTATACATCATGTTGCTGTGTGGTGGGGTGAGCAATTCGACAAAAATATTTTTCTTTTGATTTGGTTATTTTTTTTTTTTTTTTAATTATATTTCAATTTATTTTTTATTTTGGTCAAAATATTTCAATTTTAGTTATTTCATATTTCAATTTTTTTTTTTGGTCAAAATATTTCAATTTTAGTTATTTTATATTTCATTTTTTTTCAATTTATTTTTCAATTTATTTTTCAATTTATTTTTCAATTTATTTTTCAATTTATTTTTCAATTTATTTTTCAATTTATTTTTCAATTTATTTTCAATTTATTTTTCAATTTATTATTAGTTTTTATCACATATATTTTGAAGTGTTTTTTTTTTTTTAAGAATTTCAATTTTAATTATTTTTTTATTCAAAATATTTAAATGTGATGATTTTTAATTATTTTATGATAATTATTGAAATATTTCTTTTAGAATTTTTTTATTATAATATTATTTTTTATTTTTATATTTTTTTTTTTTTTTTTATTATTATTTTTTAAATTTTTTTTATTGTTTTTTTATTTTTTTTTCATTATTTTTTGGTGTAAAAAAAAACTGACCCAATCAGTGTGAACAGGATGAGGGTTAAAGGGGTGGGGGTCTATAACCTAAATCTGAGGTGGGTCCTTTTAAAATGTAGGTTAATTTGACATTCTTCAAGGAAAATAGGTTGAGTGAAGATTTTCACATCTGGCATTTCACCTTCATTTTACAAGTTTATTCTAGTGTGCTTTTGATCAATTCAATACAACTGTGAGCACAAATTAAAAATGAATACATTAAGATTAATTATGTTTCACGATTATTAATTAACCATCAGTTGCAATTAAAACAAAAATATTGGACCAATTAATTCATTTTTAAAGATGTGTGTACATTATAATTTTACTTTTCCAACTTCCTTATCAATTTAGTTTACATTAATTATAAATTATAATAGGAAAACTATTTTGTAATAATTTTTTACTTTTAATTACTCAATCTAAACTTCACTAATAACATAACATAACATGTGAAAACTTAAAAAAATCCAGTCTACATGTCATATGGGAAATCAAATTAGTCACTTTAAATCACTGTAACATTTAGTATAGAATTATTTTTCAACTACATGCATACCAAACAAACAATGCTCTACAATTTTCTAATTGACATTTTATGTCTAGCATTGTTGACTTGAAAACTACAACTATCTTAGTCCATTTTGGATTATTTTGGATTATTTCCAGAAAGAATTTGTAGAGAAACAATCTAATCTAAAACTATATAATATGTGTATGAGTCATTTTGCATCACTGTGACACTGTTGAGACATTGTTCTACAACTTTTCAATGGACATTTTTTTATCTAGCATTGTTGGTTAAAAAGTAAAAACTATATATATATGACATTTTGGAGCTCCTGGGCTGATTTAAGCACTTTAGATATAATCCCACCATTGTTTAATGTTAAATTTAATCTGTATAATTGTTGAAACTAATTTTATTTCAGTTTGCAATGATTATCCCCACCTGCTTAGTAGTTTACATGTACTTAAACTGGCCTCTGTGTTTTGTATATGACAAAATATTCACATGTCTTCAAGGATTTGGCTTCTTCAAACATGTTAACAGATGGGACCTATTCATGACTCTAATATGCAAAATGTGGAGGGTCATCAGCAGAGTGTGGCATGGTAAGAAAATCGTCAATGGATGATTTGTTTTAGTCATTGAGATGTGGGTTTTGGGAACAATGTTTTTGAGATGTCAAGAGGAAGAAGAAGTTGATTGTGTTTTATTCAAAAATGGTTTTGTTTTTTGGTTCATTAAAATTAGGTTATGAAACAAGAGGAATGGAGAACATCCCTAAAGAGGGTCCAGCAGTGTTTGTTTTCTATCATGGTACCATATCTATGGATATTTATTATTTTGTCAAAGCAGTGAATTTAGATAAGGGCAGGTTGGCTAGAGCTGTCTTTCACAAGCAACTCACCAAATTGCCTGGTAATTAAATGGTATTTTGAAATTTCTTTTTCATTTTTCTTGCTTTTTTTGTGTTTGTTTGTGTCTGTTACTTTTGTTTTGTTAAATCCCAAATGATGTCTTTTGATTTATTCATTTTAGTCCATCTTTAGGTTTCTGCTGCACATTAAATACTTTTCTACTTTAATAAAATTTCATCTTTAGATGCAAAAGTGGATCTTTTTTGCTCAAAATAGATTTTTTAGATTTTTTTGATTTTTTTTGGCTCATAATTGATTGTTAGATGCAAAAGTGAATCTCTTTTTGCTCTTTTTGCTCATAATTGATTTTTAGATGCAATAGTAAATCTCCTTTTGCTTAAAATTGATTTTTAGATTTAAAAGTGTACTTTTTTTGGCTCATAATTAATTTTTGGATGCAAAAATGGATCTTTTTTTGCTCAAAATAGATTTTTAGATTTAAAAGTGGATCTCCTTTTGCTTTTTTTAGATGCAAAAATGGATCTTTTTGGCTCATAATTGATTGTTAGATGCAAAAGTGAATCTCTTTTTGCTCATAATTGATATTTAGATCCGAAAGTGGATCTTTTTTTGATCAAAATAGATTTTTTTAGATGCAAAAGTGAATTTCTTTTTGCTCAACATTGATTTTTTAGATGCAAAAGTAGATCTTTTTGGCCCATAATTGATTGTTAGATGCAATAGTGAATCTCCTTTTGCTTAAAATTGATTTTTAGATTTAAAAGTGTACTTTTTAAGCTCGTAATTGATTTTTGGATGCAAAAGTGAATTTTTTTGGCTCATAATTGACTTTTAGACGCAAAAGTGAATCTCTTTTTGCTCATAATTGATTTTTAGATCCAAAAGTGGATCTTTTTTTGTTCAAAAATACATTTTTTAGTGCTTCTGCTCAACATTGATTTTTAGATTCAAAAGTGGATCTTTTTTGGCTCATAATTGATTTTTAGATGCAAAAGTAGTAATCTTTTTGCTCAAAATTGATTTTTTAGAAGCAAAAATTAATGACTTTTAACTTAAAATTTGATATCTTTAAAATTATAAAAGAAAAATGACCCTATATACTTGTTGGATCAACACAGTCCCTAATTCTCATATATAGCTTATGTCACTAAAACTAAATTTTGTATTGTAATAATATAGTGACAATTTTACTATAATTGAATACAATTGTTTTGAACTTGAAACAATTGAGGTTAGCCATCACAATTAACTTGAAACAAGGTTTTCGTCACAGATCACTCAATTTCTATTACACACAGCCCTACATCCTCAACATATAGACTAAGGATTGCTAAAACATTACATAATGATTTTAAAATCTCCAATGATGCATAAAAGTCCTTGAATTGTATAAATAAATACGTAGAACATTGCAATGAAGCCTACTTTTCATACATATCCTCTCGATTCTCAATACTATTTCCTTTCTTTTGCATGTTTTCGATGTCTTTGTCTATGCTAATCAATGCTAATGACTTGAAACTGTGAGTTAATATTATTGATGATCAAAATTAGGATTTCATTTAATGATAAAAGTTGCACGTGGACTTGTTGGCACTAAAGAAAATTGTTTAGAAGCGTTGAGAAATGGAAATTACATAGTCATAGCACCTGGTGGAGATATGGAACCCTTACATAGTGATGAAACAAATTATAAACTTGTATGGAGAAATAGGATTGGATTTGCTAAAATTGCAATAGAAGCTCAAGTGGTAAAAATGATTTTTTATTTAAAAAAAAANANANANANANANANANANANANATATATAT
>JH430595.1:0-28146 GCA_000239455.1 Strigamia maritima | reverse complement strand
ATTTTTGATTGAAAAAATCATTAACACTATAACAAAAATACAAATAACACAAAAAACAAAGAAAAATAAGAAATTAAAATTAAAAATTAAAAATAATAAAAAAGGAAAATACAAGAAATAAATTTTTAAAAAAATTTAAACAAAATAAAAATTAAAAAAAAATAGAAAAAATAATCTTGCTACTCATTTTCTACACTATAACGCCATGGCGTTGTAATCGAATAGAACGCCACCCTGGCGCTCTATTCGAACATAACGCCATGGCGTTATGTTCGGGGGAAGATGGTAGTTGCATGTGGACTTATTATTTTGACTCCTGTTGATGGTGGACTTAATATTTTGACTCCTGTTGATGGTGGACTTAATTTTTGACTGCTGTTGACAAAACAAATTTCCCTGTAACTTGGGCTAGAGTTAACATATTTTAATAACGACTCGATCACAGCAATGTGTGATGTGAGGGTTGTTACAATGGGGTTTGGCTGTGCAGTTGTCAGTTGTCACCAGGCAAGCGCTTCGCAAGATTAGTCCTAACGCCTGCAACGGGCTAACCTAACAGTAACTGGTTGAATTATGCGCTCAATCAGACACATCATTGGACTCACGTGCCTGATGTTTTTGTTTATATTTTTCGAGTTATTTTTATGTTTTTTGTGTGTTTTGTTTGTTTGGATGTTGTCATGTTGTTGCCTGATGACAACTGCACAGCCAAACCTTGTTGTAACAACACTGTCACATCACACATCGCAGTTTTCAGGTTTTCAAGGACCGCATAACAAAACAAACTTCTCCTGTCATGTGAATATAACAATATAACAATATAACAAAAAATTTATTTATTGTTTTTAAATTTTTAATTGTTAATATCAGAAGTAAATGAGCGGTCCATTTATTACATATTCTTGGTTAGTGGGACATTTCCTCGTCCGAAACGCAAAAAATTCTTAACGACAGTTTGTGTGTCAACGCCTCGTCTTGGTAATAGTAGCATAACAAATATAACAAGTAGTAGATTACTGCAAGTGATGATTAATCGCATTTTAAGAATGTAAAAAACTGTAAAATCATCATCATCATCATCATAATATAATTTGTCGTTGGTGTCCGAAGCCTTTAGCAATATTTGTATCCGACGGCAGATGGCGCACCGGTTTTTTTACAGCATTTAACGGGATTGGCTGGGTTATTGATGACAGCATATGCCGCACCAGTTTTGAAATTAAGGCGATTGATTTAATAAATTGATCAAGGTGAGATGTTTGTTTATGTGGTTTCATTATGCTTTAGGTATTTTTTGAAAGTATACATCTACTGTAGCGATATATTTAAACAATCTGCTTTTTCAATGGGATTGGCTGGGTTATTGATGACGGTATAAAGAATGGATAATAATCTCGGACCATGGAATTCCACCCAGGATTCCACATCTGCTTTGATCACAGGATGGGATTTCATCGGAATCACAGGATGGGATTTCATCGGAATCACAGGATGGGATTTCATTGAAATCACAGGATGGGATTTCATTGAAATCACAGGATGGGATTTCATCGGAATCACGGATTTGATCGGGTGATTTTACAGTATTTGCTGATTGGAATCCACGGGTGATTTTACAGGATTTGATCGGAATCTACGGGTGATTTTATGGAATTTCACGGGTGATTTTACGGGATTTCCCGAGTGATTTTACGAGATTGCACGAGTGATTTTACAGGATTTCACGAGGGGATTTTACAAATGATTTTATGGGATTTCACGGGTGATTTTACAGAATTTCACGAGTGATTTTACAGAATTTCACGGGTGATTTTACAGAATTTCACGGGTGATTTTACAGAATTTCACGGGTGATTTTACAGAATTTCACGGGTGATTTTACAGAATTTCACGGGTGATTTTACAGAATTTCACGGGTGATTTTACAGAATTTCACGGGTGATTTTACTGAATTTCACGAGTTATTGGTGACAGGATTTTGGTGATTTAACGGGATTTCAGTGATTGAACGGGATTTCAGCGATTGAACGGAATTTCAGTGATTGAACAGGATTTCAATGATTGAACGGGATTTCAGTGATTGAACGGGATTTCAGTGATTGAACGGGATTTCAGTGATTGATTGGGATTTCAGTGATTGATCGGGATTTCAGTGATTGAACGGGATTTCAGTGATTGAACAGGATTTCAGTGATTAAATGGGATTTCAGTAATTTAACAGAATTTTAGTGATTTACCGGGATTTTGGTGATTTCACGGGTTAATCAGTCATGAATTATTGATGATTTAACTGGGATTTCACGAGAAATCACGGGTTTGGGTGTTTAATAAGTTTTCGAAGTTACGTAGTAACGGGTACTCAGCTAGTTCCAAATAATCATCTCCTCCCGCACAACAGTTTCTGTACGCTGGGTGACCCTGCTACCGTAGTCTACCGTATATATGTATGAAAATCCACATTTTTTCGGGCTGGAGCAACCACATTCGGCACACCGTTCCGTTTCGTAGAGGAAAGGATCTGAGCTTGGGATCAAGCGACTGTTGGCAACAATTCCTTTTTGGCCATCCGAGGATGCTAATTTGGCACACGGATGGCGCTGAGTGTTTGGTGTATTTATTACGTCACAAAAAGAATGTTTATTCACTGTAACTATAGTTTTGTGACATAATACAACAATCGATGCACGTCACATTATTGCATAAAAACTATCGACGAGAGTGTATGTGCGAATTCGTTGAATTTGAATTTCTGGTCGAATCTCATTGGTCGGCGCGCCTATTGTTTTGATTATTTAGCACCATGAAAAATATCCAAAAATAAATTTGTTTTATTCACTTCCGAAACAATTAGCTGTCAGAGCGAGCCACTACACTCCAATCCTAAAATGGCGATGGCGCAATGTTTCACAGGATTTCACAAGATTCCACAAGATTACAAGAGATTTCACAAGATTCTGCGAGATTTACATTTTGCTTGAATATTTTGTTAAAATCTCGTGAATCTCGTGAAATCTCGTAAAATCCCATAAAATCTCGTAGAATCCCGTGAAATCTCGCAAAATCTCGTGGAATCTCATGGAATCCCAGCTGAAATTCCGTGCAATATGACAGACAAACTTTGGAAAAACTCGTGGAATCTCACGAAATCTTGTGAAATCCTTTGAGAAATATAGACATGGATTGGTTGTTGTAGTTTTTCTCGGTAGATTCTCTTCCGGAATACCACTTACGCCAGTGATTGTCAAACAGCTTGCAACCATTCATCATCTAAAAATTGAGACCAGAATAAACCACTCGTGCCCTGCGGGCACTCGTGATTTATTCAGGTCACAATTTTTGATGCACTCGTGATTTCTACCGAGTAAAAATTCATTGTTACAAGCTTATTTCGACAATCACACTAGCGCTTGTGATATTACAACTGAGAATATATTTATTTTTTATTTCGACAAAAACAAAAATTAGTCAAAAAACAAAAACCAATCTTTTCACACACAAGGCCAACTAACAGTTTCTTAACCTCAGGAAACACCGCTCTAAAAAATGTGATAAACTTGAATACTGTTTACATTCTGTTTTATTAAAGCAGAATATACAGTAATAAATTGATCCGGATCAAAAATAATTTTATACTTTACAAACCTAAATAAAAATTTTAGAAATTAAAATGGATTAAATTTGCAATAGCACCGTGGACTTACCCTGTAAAATTCCATTTGAAAACACTGCAGGTAATTGCTATTGGTATTCTTTTTTTTGCAAAAACAAAAATTATTGCTAAAATATGATATTTAAATATTTGAACACACAAAATTTACCTTAATCAGAAATTCGCACTTTCCTTTAATTCTGTTAAATTCAACTAGTGTCTACAGAAAATAATTTGGAATAAATCAAAAACAGTTCCAAATACCTACGTACTAAACCTACTGGTTCATCAAACAGTTTTTCCAATTCTGAGGGGTTCGGTTTCGAATTCAATATCGTCTAGACAGTATATAAACTCAATTACCATATTGACGAAACTTTCCCAAACACAACTATCAATTTTAAAATCGTATATATCTTACCGTGTAAATTAATTCCAGTTTTTTACAGTATGTCGGATGCTGTGAATTTTATCTCTTTTAAAAACAATAAATTGTTTTGTTATTGTTATTTTACTTACTGTTGCTGCAACAGTTGTGTAGACAGACAAAACTACAAGAACAGTGACAAACTTCATGATTATTACTCTCCACAGTGTAAAGGAATGGTGAAGATAACAAGTAATTACAAATAAAATTTACAGTTAAATTAATAAATGGCTATTAACTTTTAACTATTATTTTAACCTCTACCCTATTACATAATACAGGATATGTATTACGCAGTATACTTGAAATAATTACCATATTCCTTTGGAAACAATGGCATGCCGGTAATTACGAGTCTGACCAGTTTTTGACAAGTAGACAACTGGTCAATTAATAATCAAAATGAACAAAATTCCAAATAATTCGAATTATCCAGCAGCCTGGTCAGACTCGCTATTATCCGGCATATCGTTCTTTCCAAGGGAATACGGTAACATGTTTTTTTTAAGGAGTCATTTTTAATGGTTGAGCGAATTCACTGTTCCAAAGTCTAGAACATATTTGGATGGATGTGCATTGTGCTTAATATTGTGAGAAACGTATACATAAACATACCTTTGAATTAATCCCCTTATGGAAATGGTGTATGCAGTTTTCTGCAACAATCGGTTCTGCCAACTATGTTTGCAGCCATTTTATAATTTATCTGCAAACACTGCAAAAAGCTGCAGCAGCACTTTTTTATAAAGGTCCTCGGAACAGGACATAAATTAAAATTAACAAACTATTTAGTAGTTGATATTTAGGTCAAATTTTAATTACTGCAATTTCCCTAACACTTATTTTACACTTATCCTTATCTACTTGCTAATTTGCTACTAACAGTAAGTATCGACAATTATTATGTTTCATTCACAAAAATAACCATTAAAATTTTTACTACGAATTAATTTGATCACAAAAATTAACCAAATAACGTTAAATCTTCGATTGCTTGCACAAATGTATAGTAATACATTAGGTGCGTTCAATCCTGAAATGAAAAGTCACTTATTTGCCTGAGATGACTTTTAAAAGGCAAATATGACGTAATTTACGTCATATTTGCCTTATAGAAGTGACTTAAGTGACTTTAGAGAAAAGGCAAATACAACTCACTTCTTTGCCTTATAGAAGTCACTTCTTTTTACTGCACATGCGCAGTGTTCACAAAAAATAGCTTTAGTGGCATCCATCTTGGAAACTATTAGATCGTGATGTTTCTGGACTCTGAACTGAAGTTTTAGCAAATAAATCCTGCTAATTTTGTAGGTGGGGACTTCATTCAACAACATTCTAAGGATCCTTTGAGAAATCAGCATGAAAATAGGTAAGACTTGCGAAAAATGACGACAAATCGGGTACGGACATCACCGAACATTGTGGCCGCAGAACGTGCACCTATGTTGGCCACGATGTTCGGTCATGTCCGTACCCGATTTGTCGTCATTTTTCACAAATTTTATCTATTTTTTAGCAGATTCTCATAAAATATATTAGCCAAGATGGAATAGACAATTTTATCAATGAAATCTAATTTTTATTCCACAGTTGAAACAATAAAAAATACAAATGAAAATGAAAATGCATGAACAATTTAAGTGTGTTCATTGAGAAGTGACTTTTCCTTTTCAGGATTGAACGCACCTATTGACTCATGTTCAGCTATGTACTGTATATATAAGGTACTTCTTCAATATTGCTGATTTGATTCACTAATTGTAATAATGTCAGCAAACAAGATAACAAGTGTTGAATATAATTTCCAGGAACGTAAACAAAAATTATTGTCAAATATCGCATACAATTTGCGAGAAGGTGCCAAATCGGATCGCCAAAATGAGACTGTATTTGCCCATAAAAGCATACCATGTTTGAACTAATGATTATTCCCACCGGTGACCTGGATGTAGTTGTCAAATTGCTTGGCTGACTCCTACCTGTGAAAAATAAAATTAAAAATACAAAATGAAATTCAAAATAGCATAACATAATTGCATTGAAAAATAAAAAAATAAAAAAATAACATCCATTTTTGGATGTTGCAAAAAGGCAGTATTGTTGTTTAAACAAAAGTGCTTTTTCGGCAGCCAGATGCAGTTTTTATAGTTCGAAACCCTTGTGCTGCTCTTGAATGTACAAGTAGTCATTAATTACATTTATAAATTAAAATTATTCCTTTTTTATTTTTCAATGCAATTATGTTATGCTATTTTGAATTTCATTTTGTATTTTCTGAACCTTTGTGATTCCCTGGATGTACGACTGCACTTACGCTCTCCAAATCTTGCTCGAAAACCAGGTGATAGATCTTCGAACAAAGCCATCATTAGTAGATTTCGACATGACAACTTGACCCTTTTCAACACACGACTGGAATCGACCAGTGCTGTGGAGTCCATAACCCACACTTTCATTTTTAGGCCCGTGAAACTTCTCATAATTCTTCTTCTTTTTCTCGCCACCAGATGACGACGCCGACTCGATGGCATTTTGCAACTGCGCTCCGTTGTGCTTCAACGCGTACAAATCGACCAAATGTGTCTTGAACTCGGCAAAAGTCATTTCCTCCGCATTCGGTTGCGCCATCGCTGTAATCAAAGCCTTCACTTCCTCCTCGTACATCGCGCGCATCGACTTCAATCTCTTCAAAACGTCGTCATTGCCAACCACAAAAACTTTCTGCTCCTCCTTCTCGATCAAATGGTCGATATATTTGCCCAGCACGTCATTATACGCCAAAATCGCATTCTTACTCAAATATCGACCCAATTTCACGCTCATTTCGATGATTTTCCTCTGCTCGTCCTCCTGTTCCTCTCGGATCTCGTCCAACTTGGCGATAAACTCCTCAATTTGTTGACGCTCGCTTTTCTTTCCGCTGATTTTCGTCTCCACGTCCTGCACGGTGATTTTGGTCGCAACGGGGATCTGGACGTAAGTTATGTGCAAGTGCTGATCCCAAGAACAACCGCACTCGACACAATTTAAAGTGCCTTTCATAGCAGCACACCCTTGAAGTCTCGCATCGCCCACGATATTGACGGGAACTCCGCTCAAATAACAGTGGGAATGACAATGTTTGACATATTCCACCGCGCCAATGCTTCCATCAGCCGCCGGATGGTATTCGACGCAAGATGCAGCGCCGCAGACGGTTCTAGGATGATTTAGCGGTTTGGTCTCCAGTTTTATGATGTCAACGAACAACATTTTTACGAGGTCTTTTTCGTTCGCTTCGGTGGACGACAGCATCTCTCGCTTGTCTTTAATTATTGCCAAATTTTGCTGAATGTTTTTACTGATGTCCGCGATGGGTTTGGTCAAGCATACGATGTTCTGCCTCGCATCGTTTAATGAAATGGTGTCGTCGATGATGTGCGGCTCGAGGTTTTTGAAGTGCGAAATGAGTCGATTCGTTTCTTCTACGGAAATATTCCAACTTTCGCAAAAAGATTTCTTGACGCTGTCACGAAACTCGATTCCCTGATTAGCAGCGCACAGGAAACGGAAACTCTCGTTGTCCATGCAGTACATTGTGTTTTTATTCAAATACAATTCGATTTGATTCTTCCATAATAATTCTCCCAATGGTTGTCGAGTGTCTCCGGGCTTGTAGAAAGTTTCTCTCGAATGGGTGAAACAAAACACGACGTTATTAGTGGCGCTGCGGTGCAGGTGAGTCAACAATTCCTTGACGCAGAACTCGAATAAGACATTAAGACGCGATTCATTCGGTTTAAGCAGAATGCAGATCCCATTCAACCATTTCAAAGAGCTCAAATACTTCAAAATCTTCTTGAAATTCTTCTTATCCTGCTCCACTCCTCGCACATCACCAATACCGGGTGTGTCGATGAGTCTCAATAGAGTATCGCCAATAGGAAAAAGATGAGCTTTGACATCTTGAGTCGCCGATTGACCCGGTTCCAGAACTTCATTCTCGTCTTGTCCGAAGCGGATGGTGTGCGTTTTATCGTCCTCGTCGGTCAGTTGAAACGATGTTGATGTGACCGACAGCAATTCGTCTTTCGAGGCGGCGTCCAAAGATGGAAATGCCAAATAATTGAGAAAAGCGTTGATCCAAGTGGATTTCCCAACTCCGGTGACTCCTAATATTAAGACATTGAGCTCATTCAACGGCGGAATTTCTTTCAGTAACTTATGCAGTCGCCACGTGTCGAAATTAACAAAGTTCGGGCCATGTCTGTCGTCGGTGCATCTGAAAGTGAACTTTGCAGATGGCGCTCTGCCACAAGAGCAATAGAAAAATCCATCGAAGCCGAAACAAAGCGCTTCCTTGCACTTATAGCAGCTCCATTTGTGAGTTTTATTTGCGCATAAGCCTCGAAAAGACCCCGGACACTTCAATTTCAATTCGATTCTCTTGGATGGTTTCGGACAGCTCTCGTGAGACCCATAAATCTTGGCGTAGCAAGTGAATGTCAGACGTAAATAACTAGCATAAAAGTCGGAATCGACTACATTTCCGTCATAAATTTTCGAAATGTAAGCGCCATTCTCATTTTCAGTCACTTGTAAATCGGATCTGACATCGAGATCGATCGCCACGAACGAGTTTCCAAGATTAAGCGCTCGCGATTGGTTTATCAAGTTAAAAAAGTAACTTGCGTTCTCGTTAAACAACTTGATGTTCATTTGTTGAGGCATTGATCGCAGAAATAAAACAAAAACATGTTGGGATAATTTTTTGATTTCATCTAAATTCATATTTACGTCGTTCCCAACGTAAACTATATTTTTTGATTTCAGTTTGTCAGCCAATTCCATCTTAATTAAAAGATTATCAAAGTCCTTCAACTGAATTTTGATTTTATCTGGCAAAAAATCACTTTCCAATTGAGCTTGAGTGACGTCATTCGCAGATCTCAATGCGATAATCAATTCCTTGAACTCGAACCTCGATTTCATTTCTTCTTTTTCAACTTGCGCTTTAAGCGGCGCCAATTTTCGCAGATTTTCATCCGGTACGCAGTAACGATGACTCTCGAGTTTGTACATCAAATCGCTAATTTCCAGCTTGGATTCCATTATCTCCGACATAAAATTTGTGAAATTCGAAATGACATTTTTATCCAATGGTAAAATGACTTCTTTCGTACTCGTTCCGTTTAAATAATCATCCAGAACGGAAATCGGCATCAACGCGTACATGATCGGTTTTCCTTTGCCGCGATTCGCCATTTGGACTAAACGTGGCAATTTCTTCAACATTGTAATCGCTTCTTCCTCGCTTTTTGGTAAATTTGTTGTGGGTAAAATATCGCCGTACATTTCAACTGAGTAAGTTGTTTTATATTCGGTAGAAATCGACTTTTTTCGCTCTTCAATGCTCGCAGCAAACTTACGTAATTCTTCCTTCAAATCATTATCGACATATTTCCTCTTTTCTTTTCCACTGTAATCCTTTTCTTCCAAAGTAATGATAGAATTTGCTCCCCAAGTGATTCCCACAACGAAATGAGTGGCGAAATCGAGGTCCAACGCGTCCAATGCGAAATACCGGTTCAAATCTTCGGTGAAAATCATTTTTTCCACTTCGGTTTGGAGGGAATAAATCATCGATTTTCGCGCCTTTTTGTTTTTAACCTCAGATTCGAGGTATTTTCCGTGTCCTTCCAGGGAAACGAGGTTTGCCATGATGCTCGCTCTTAGTTCTGGTACGATGTTGAGTTTTTCGAATTTTTCCAGCATGTTTTCCGAGTTTATGAAGTTGATATCTGACGCCGGTGTTTTGATCACTTCAATGCCGTTCTCGGGAAGCGGTTCATTTAGTACCGAAAATCCCACGAATGAATCGGTTCGTGCGTCGTACAAGTCTCCAAGCCGTGCTAAACGACCGACTGCATTCCTGGTAATGTTTTTATTGTACATAATTTCCATCTAATTAAAAAAAAAATATTATTGATTAATATGTGAATTTTAAAAATCGCGCTAAAACTTGCCTTTCCGTTACTTACTGCCATCTAGCGGTAGTTTTGATAAATCGAAACCAACCGGTTGAGCTATACTTCGGTATAAGTATATCTACCACGAAAAGTAATAATAACATATAATTGCAGTCATTAATTTTTTTGGTTGATTCAGTTTAAACTTTAAATATAAATAATACTAAATAATAGTGGACTTTACTTTGAAATATTAAAACTAAAACTAACCTGTTAGTGACTCGTTAAAGTCGTTGGGTTTTAAAGGTGATACACACACACCCGTTTAAAAAGTTGACATGTATTGTTTTTCTAATAAGTAAATTAGAAACAAAATGCAATGAAGAGAAAAACATTCACAACGACAACGAGCCTCGACTCATAATCAAATACTGAAAGTAAAGCCACGGGGATTCCCCTCTGCATAAAAGAGAGTGCTCGCTAGGGAATGCTCCGATTGGCTGATAAGTTTTCGTCACAACATGAGTTTTTTCTTTCTTCTTTCCAACTTCAACTCTTTATTGAAAAATTATTTAAGGGTTTGAAATTATGCTTGATCCAATGGACTAATAAACCCTTTAATCATTAAGAAACAAATAAATAAATGACAATGTTGATGTTTGGTAATGGCGAGCGCTATCCGGCTAAACTATGGCAAGATTTAAAAGGAAAAGCATTTTTTTAAAAAATTACATATAAATCATTTGTTATGTCTTCATAACCAGAAATTAAATCATTAAGTTTGAATCATTAACTCAACATGTACAGGCAACAATCGGTAACTGTCATTTAATGCGTTGGAGGGCGCGACCGTCGATTGAGGCAGCAAGTGTTGTTTTACTAATGTCGGGGAATCCCCTTGTCTAAGTTTCAGTTTTTATAACCATCAACGCATGCCTCGCGTTGTAAGTGCTCATATTTACTCAATTTCTTTCACATCATAATTATTTTTAACGTTAATAGATGTCTGAACTTTGTAATCAAGAGAAGTAATAGCAGGTTAGTGCTTTTGACTAAAATTTTATTTCTGTTCTGTTCTAGTTTTTAAAAAGGTAGTAATCGTAATAACAATTCTGAAAACATAAAAAAAATATATCTAATCGTTTAGAGAAAAAAATATTTTATTATTATTATTATTATTATTTTATTTTTTTTAGTTCATCTAAGTGCGGCCATAATAGTCGAGATATTAGTCAACAGGTTGGCTACAATTTATTTACGGAAATTATCACTAGATGGCGGTAAGTGATCGGAAAGTGAATATCTTTCACCATGCGATACCGTATTTTAATATTTTTTTTAAAAAATTAGATGGAAATACCGTACGACAAAAACGTTGTCAGGAATGCCGTCGGTCGTCTGGCACGACTCGGAGATTTGTACGATGCGCGGACAGATTCGTTCGTGGGATTTTCCATATTTAATGAACCGCTACCCGAGAATGCCGTGGAACTAATCAAGACACCCGCAATGGACATCAACTTCATGAACTCGGAAAACATGCTGGAAAAGTTCGAAAAACTCAACATCGTACCAGAACTAAGAGCGAGCATCATGGCAAACCTCGTTTCCCTGGAAGGACACGGAAAATACCTCGAATCTGAAGCTAAAAACAAAAAGGCGCGAAAATCGATGATTTATTCGATCCAAACCGAAGTGGAAAAAATGATTTTCACCGAAGATTTGAACCGACATTTCGCATTGGACGCGTTGGACCTCGATTTCGCCACTCATTTCGTCGTGGGAATCACTTGGGGAGCAAATACCGTCATTTCTTTGGAAGAAAATGATTACAGCGGGAAGGAAATTAGAAAAAATGTCAATGATGATCTGAATGAAGAGTTACGTAAATTTGTATCGAGAATTTACAAGCCAAAAGAAACGATTTTAGCCGAATATAAATCATCGTACACCATTGAAATGTACGGCGACATTTTACCCACAACAAATTTACCAAAAACCGAGGAAGAAGCGATTGAAATGTTGAAGAAATTGCCACGTTTAGTCCAAATGGCGAATCGCGGCAAAGGAAAACCGATCATGTACGCGTTAATGCCAATTTCCGTTCTGGATGACTATTTAAACGGAACGAGTACGAAAGAAGTCATTTTACCATTGGATAAAAATGTAATTTCGAATTTCACAAATTTTATGTCGGAAATAATGGAATCCAAGCTGGAAATTAGCGATTTGATGTACAAACTCGAGAGTCATCGTTACTGCGTACCGGATGAAAATCTGCGGAAATTGGCGCCACTCAAATTGCAAGTTGAAAAGGAAGAAATGAAATCGAGGCTCGAGTTTAAAGGATTGATAATCGCATTGAGATCTGGTAATGACGTCACTCAAGCGCCATTGGAAAGCGATTTTATGCCAGATAAAATTAAGAGTCAGTTAAAACAATTTGATAATTTATTAATCTGCTATGACTGCAAGGAAGCACTTTGTTTCGGTTTTGATGGATTTTTCTATTGTTCTTGCGGCAGAGCGCCGTTCGCAAAGTTCAGCTTCAAATGCACCGATGTCAGACATGGCCCGCAGTTTGTTCATTTCGACGCGCGGCGACTGCATAGGTTACTGAAAGAAATTCCGCCGTTGAATGAGCTCAATGTCTTAATATTAGGAGTCACCGGAGTTGGGAAATCCACTTGGATCAACGCTTTTCTCAATTATTTGGCATTTCCATCTTTGGACGCCGCCTCGAAAGACGAATTGCTGTCGGTCACATCAACATCGTTTCAACTGACCGACGAGGACGATAAAACGCACACCATCCGCTTCGGACAAGACGAGAATGAAGTTCTGGAACCGGGTCAATCGGCGACTCAAGATGTCAAAGCTCACCTTTTTCCTATTGGCGATACTCTATTGAGACTCATCGACACACCCGGTATTGGTGATGTGCGAGGAGTGGAGCAGGATAAGGAGAATTTCAAGAAGATTTTGAAGTATTTGAGCTCTTTGAAATGGTTGAATGGCATTTGCATTCTGCTTAAACCGAATGAATCGCGTCTTAATGTCTTATTCGAGTTCTGCATCAAGGAATTGTTGACTCACCTGCACCGCAGCGCCACTAATAACGTCGTGTTTTGTTTCACCCACTCGAGAGAAACTTTCTACAAGCCCGGAGACACTCGACAACCATTGGGAGAATTATTACGGAAGAATCAAATAGATTTGTATTTGAATAAAAATACAATGTATTCCATGGACAACGAGAGTTTCCGTTTCCTGTGCGCTGCTAATCAGGGAATCGAGTTTCGTGACAGCGTCAAGAAATCTTTTTGCGAAAGTTGGAATATTTCCGTAGAAGAAACGAATCGACTCATTTCACACTTCAAGAAACTCGAGGCGCACATCATCGACGACACCATTTCATTAAACGATGCGAGGCAGAACATCGTATGCTTGACCAAACCCATCGCGGATATCAGTAAAAACATCCAGCAAAATTTGGCGATAATTAAAGACAAGCGAGAGATGCTGTCGTCCACCGAAGCGAACGAAAAAGATCTCGTGAAAATGTTGTTCGTTGACATCATAAAACTGGAGACCGAACCGCTAAATCATCCCAGAACCGTCTGCGGCGCTGCATCGTGCGTCGAATACCATCCGGCGGCTGATGGAAGCGTCGGAGCCGTGGAATACGTCAAACACTGTCATTCCCACTGCGGTTTAACCGGAGTTCCCGTGAATATCGTGGGCGATGCGAGAATTCAAAAATGTTGGGCTATGAATGGCACTTTAAATTGCACCCAGTGCGGTTGTTCTTGGGATCAGCACTTACACATAACTTACGTCCAAATCCCCGTTGCGACCAAAATCACCGTGCAGGACGTGGAGACGAAAATCAGCGGAAAGAAAAGCGAGCGTCAACAAATCGAAGAGTTCATCTCCAAGTTGGACGAGATCCGAGAGGAACAGGAGGACGAGCAGAGGAAAATCATCGAAATGAGCGTGAAATTGGGTCGATATTTGAGTAAGAATGCGATTTTGGCGTACAATGACGTGCTGGGCAAGTATATCGACCATTTGATCGAGAAGGAGGAGCAGAAAGTTGTTGTGGATGGCAATGACGACGTGTTGAGGAGGTTGAAGTCGATGCGCGCGATGTACGAGGAGGAAGTGAAGGCTTTGATTACTGCGATGGCGCAACCGAATGCGGAGGAAATGACTTTTGCCGAGTTCAAGACTCATTTGGTCGATTTGTACGCGTTGAAGCACAATGGAGCGCAGCTGCAAAATGCCATCGAGTCGGCATCGTCATCTGGTGGCGAGAAAAAGAAGAACAACTATGAGAAGTTCCACAGGCCTAAGAATGATGGCCGGGGATATGGGCTGCACAGCGCTGGTCGATTCGAGTCGTGTGTCGAAATGAGTCAAGTTGTTGTGACGAAAACTACTAATGATGGTTTAGTTCGGAAATATACACGCTGGATAACGAGCAAGATTTGGAAATAGTAAGTACCGTAGTCTTCATTTATTTTGTGAATACTAATATACTATTTGTAATGTATTCATATATTTTTTTTTATTATAGGAGTTGGAGGACAATTTTTTGAAGACTTCAAGTTATCATTATTATATTTTTTTTGCAAATTTTGTAGTACCAGTTTAATTAAAAATAAATAGATTTATTAAGTACATGTCAAAGTAAAGCACACAAAAATAAGAAAAACCAGACACAAAACAAGAGAAAATCTGAAAACCGAAATAACCCTAAAATAAAAGAAGAAAATAAGGTAAAATTAACATGAGAAATGATAATGAGCAGAAATCAGCAACAATGACATTTATTGGTATTTGTTTTGTGTGACATTACAAACTTTATTTTCTGGTGAGAGACAGCAGTGCCGTGTATTGACTGTAGAAATCTTTCCCAATATATTAATTACTGCTGATAAACGATCATCGAAAATGATGTCATTGATGGAAAAATCAGCATTAAGTACGAATTTATCGCTGCCTTAGCGAGCTTACCTGCTCACCATTGTTTCAATCGGGGGCACAAAAATAGGGCATGGATCTACGCAGGAGCTTTGAAGCCAGTACTTTTTGAACGCTCCTGCACTACTGGAACAATGTATAGGCACGTTCAAACAGTGCTACTGTCTTATAAACATAGGAAATCAAACTTGGGAGTTTTTAACTTTGTTAAGTCATGAAAAATGATTTTTATTACTTAAAAAATTATTATTATTGGCTACATTTGTTTGTTTACAGAAGTTATTATATTAAAAACAAACGTGAGAAAACATTAAAACAAGATAAACGATTAACAATGTGACATCAGAATGACAGATCACAAATCAAATGAAGTAATAATGAGATATAAAAATACAAAACGACATTAAAGATTACGAAAATTAGTAACAATCATAATTCTCATATAATAAAAATCGACATTCGGTAGTGAGGATTAATTAACAATACAATTTACACAAACTAAATATACAAAACTACAACACTAAAATTTTTTTTTTTAAACATCAACTTCAATTGCTCTAAAATCTCTCAATATATCATTCGACTGAACCTCGCTTAGCAAAATCATGATATACTTCAACAACATCATTTTTCTCGTCTTTTACGATTCAAAACCGGTGCAATAAAAACTTTAAAAACTCCTCCATAATGTTCAAGCGCACACAACTCTTTCAAAATTTTCTCAAATCCAACGCCATCCAATTCCTTACTATTTGCTTTAGCCATCGCCTTCTGCAGCATTTTCTCTACCCTAAAATACACATCCCTTACAACACGAAATCTCTTCAACAAAACATCATTTCCATTTTCCTTCTCTTCTCTTCGAATACAAAGATTGATATACTGCCAAATGATATTATTGAATGACATAAACCCTTGTTTGCTCAGATAACGTCCAATTTTAACACTCGATTCAATGATTTCATGCCATTCTTTCTCCAATTCTTCGATGGCATTCTTTTGAGTAATAGTTTTCCAACGATTTCTTCGAGTATTAATACAATTAACCACTAAATGTTGATCCCAGAAACAATGGCATACTCTACAATACAAACTTTCACCATTATCCATTGCCAAACAATCCCTTAGTCTTCTATTATCCACAATTCCAAGTGGAATGTCTTCCAGACAGCAATTTTCATGACAAATAAGACCCATACCCTTTTTATCGCACATTTCATTTGCGCATCTGATTTGATAATAATCTAAGAGTTTGGTCGTCAGACTATTAATAAGAATGTCATCATCTTCGACCTGCAATTTTTCCGTATTAAGTTTAGCTATGTCTATCTGAATATGTTCGAGTACATCAGCAATAGGTTTTGTCAAACGAATGATATTCTTCCTAGCTTCAATCATCGATATTGTGTCCTCGATGCAATGTGGTTCCAAGCTTTTAAAATGGAACAGAAGTCGCTTAGCTTCGCAGGCCGATGCTGCCCAGCTTTGAAGAAACACGTTTTGATCGCTCTCTTTGAATTCTACGCCCTGATTTATTGCAGAAAAAACCGGAAACTGTCACTATCAACACTGTACATTCGGTTTGAATCCAGCGTAATATCAAACTTGCAATCCCGAAGAAGTTTAACGAGAGAAACTCTCGTTTCCGCAGATTTGCACGACGTTCCTCTCGCATTAGTCGAACAAAAAACGACATTTCGAAGAATTTTAAAATCAAAATGACGCGCGAACTCTTTGAAACATAACTCGAAATGAACATCGAGTTTGGGTTCATCCGGTTTAACCAGAACGCAAACGCCGTGCAATTCCTTAAAACCACGTAAATATGACAAAAGCATCTGAAATTGCTTTTGGATATTTTCTACCACATCAGCCGCGCCCCTGATCCCTGGCATATCGATCAATCGAATCAATGTATTACCCATAGCAAACACATTAGCTGTGATATTTGAAGACTCGGTGTTCTCAGCTCCGAATCGAACATCTCGTACAATGTCGTATTTATCGGTTATATGGAACGATAATTGTGTTATTGGAAGAAGAGTTGACTCGGCGGGTTCTGGAGATGCGATGAAATTGATGAAAGCGTTGAGCCAAACGGGTGTGTCGTCTTCGAAAGCGCCAATCACGAGGATGTTCAATTCACATATCGGTTTAAGGTGGTTGATAATTTCTCCTGTTGGATAAGAAATGAATTTAGTAACGTGGTGTTGAGAAGAGCATTTGAAAGTGAAGTTTTGTCCATCAGCTTTGCCACAGGAGCAATAAAAGTAATCGTCATTTTTGATAACTTCGAGCGGGTCGTTGCATTTAGTGCAGTGCCAGACGTGTTCGGTCGGTTCGCAACTTCCTTGTATTGATCCAGGACACTGTAGTTTGAGTTGTACTCTGTAAAGTGGTTTTTCGCATTGTTCGTATCCGTCACTCGAAGCAAAATTTATCTTCTCAATCTCCGCAATTAAACTTGAGGTTGTTGATGCCATTTTCAGTTAAAAGTTTGTGAGATCTGTAAAATATTTTTTTTTTTAAACAAAAATTGTAGATGAAAAGTAAAAGTGAAACTAATAGATCATTTGGGTTCAACTTTTACTTTTTCACTTTGAAGTCTATTAAATAAAATTATTTTCCAAGTGCAAAATAAAACTAACTAATATACAAGTAATGATTCGTAAAGGTAAACTCACCAAGTTATTTTCAATCAAAGGATTTATGAGGTTGCGAGAATTTCTTCATCGAACACAAAAGGACGAATGAAGTTGTTAAACGCGCATGTGTGGGAGTGAGGAATGACGTCACAGAATGATAAAGCTTATTATTCGGTGATAACGTAATGTATTTGTTATGTTATTTGTCATGTTTGAAGGTCAACGGTATATATATTTTTTTTTTATTATTTGATTTTAATAAAATTTCACCGACTTGTTTAAATTGTCTGGTCTCTCTTCCTGATTTCAGTTTCAAACATAGAGCGACTGCTACCGGTAGTTTTGAAAAAAAACCAATTAATTAAGCGATTTTTTTTAAAAAAATCCGATCACAGCAAAAATGGGCTTGGTTCAAAACATGGAGCCCCATGTGATCCATGGAGTGCTCCAATTTCAGTTTCCAGTTCACCTTTTCCATGTCCTAACCTAACCTAGGTAAAGTGGACTAGAAATTGAAATTGGAGCACTCCATAGATCCAAGGTAACTTAAATCATAGATCACAATGTTTGGTACTAAGCCGCAAAAATATAATACCAGATTGTAATGCTACTTACTATCCAAACCTAAATTATTGTGAAACCTGTAATTATAATTTGGTTTGATAAATGTAAAACAAAAAATAAATAAAATTAACAAAGAAAAGGTAAGAATTTTAATTATATAATTATAACCAACTACAATCATTTGAAAATTAGCAAAATTTTCATTACCACAAAGAAAAAAAGAAAAAATATTAAACAACTACTACTACTACTACTACAAATAAGCAATATTATATAATACGGTACAAAACGAACAATTTTTCATTCCACTTCTAACGTCGACGTTTCTTTCCTGGAACAAAAAAAAAAAATGAATAAATTTATGAAACAACACATGAAATAACCCAAAAAAATTAATTTCATCAAAAATTAAAATTATCTATCACTATTAGTGACATTTGCCCCATTTCATGTGTTGTTGAACTGAACAAACCTTACCGGTAAACCAACGCATAGTTTTCTTAATAAATCCATCTTTACTCGATTTAGAAGCGCATGCGTACCCAGCTTGCATACAAGATTCAAATCGACCAGTCGTCTCAAATCCATCGCCGTGAACAGTTTCATAATTTTCCATTCTGCATTCACCACCCGATACGGAAGCCTGTTCGATCGCACTGCGCAACTGCGACCCATTGTGTTTAAGCGCGTACAATTCCCGCAACAATTTTTGAAAATCTTCAAAACTCAATTGCTCAGCATTGGGTTCACTCATAGCCATCGTTAATGCTCGCTGCTCTTCAGTGTACATCCTACGCATCTCTCCCATTCTCTTGAGAAGATTATCATTCCCACCGATATTCACTTTCTGCTTCTCATTTTCGATCAAATGATCAATATATCTTCCTAAAACATCATTATACGGCAAAATAGCATTCGAACTCAAATATTGACCCAATTTCACACTAACTTCGATGATTTTCTTCTGTTCGTTTTCTTGTTCAATTCGAAGATTCTCCGTTTTCGCAATAAATTCTTCGATTCGCTCACGTTCGGTCTTCTTACCGGAAATCTTTGTGGCGACTTCTTCCACGATAATACGTTCAGCAACACGTTTTTGAACGTAAGTAATATGCAAATGTTGATCCCAACGACACCCACATTGAACGCAGTTTGATGTGCCATTCATAGCTGCACACCCTTGAAGTCTTACATCACCGATAATCTCAACGGCAACACCTTCTAAGTAACAATGCGGATGACAATGTGTGATGTACTCCACAGCTCCGATTGAGCCGTCAGCTGCCGCATGGTATTTGACGCAGCTTTTTGCTCCGCAAACAGTGCGTGGATGATTTAGTGGTTCCGTTTCGAGTTTGATTATGTCCAAATGCAACATCTTGACCAGTTCCTGCTCGCTGGCTTTTGTCGATGATAACATTTCTTGTTTATCTTTAATCATGGCCAAATTTGTCTGAATGTTTTTACTGATGTCCGCGATGGGTTTGGTCAAGCAGACGATGTTCTTTCTCGCATCGTTCAATGAAATTGTGTCGTTGATGAAATGCGGCTCCAGAGTTTTGATGTACGAAATCAGACGATTTGTTTCTTCCACCGAAACATTCCAGCTTTCAGCAAAAGATTTCTTCACGCTGTCTCTGAACTCGACTCCTTGCGTCGCCGCGCAGAGAAAACGGAAACTCTCATTATCCATGCAATACATCGTGTCTTTATTCAACTCCAAATCGATTTGATTCTTCCATAAAAGTTCACCCAATGGGGATCGGGTGTCTCCGGGTTTATAAAAAGTTCCTCTGGAATGTGTGAAACAAAAGACAATATTCTTGGTGGCATTTTGGTGCAGATGAGTCAGCAATTCCTTGATGCAAAACTCGAACAACACGTTGAGTCGCGATTCGTTCGGTTTAAGAAGAATACAGATCCCGTTCAAACTCTTTAAAGTACTCAAATACTTCAGAATCTTCTTTAAATTCTCTTTATCTTGCTCTACTCCTCTCACATCGCCTATTCCGGGGGTATCAATCATCCGCAATAAAGTATTTCCAATTGGGAAAATATGCGCCCTCACATCTTGGGTGGCAGATTGACCCGGTTCCAGAACTTCGTTTTTATCCTCTCCGAAACGAATCGTGTGGGTTATATCATTTTCATCGGTTACTTCAAATTTCGTTGACGTCACTGCAAGTAATCCGTGTTTCGACGCGTCTTCCAGCGATGAAAATGCCAAATAGTTGATAAACGAGTTGATCCAAGTCGATTTTCCAACCCCAGTTGCTCCCATTATCAAAATGTTGAGTTCATTCAATGGAGGAATCGCCGACAATAAATCCTCTAAATCTTCAATTAGAAATCGAACGTATTTGTCGCCATGCATTTCGTCATTGCATTTGAAAAGAAATTTCGAGCTCGGAGCTCGGCCGCAAGAGCAATAAAAATGTCCATCGAATCCCCACAAAAGCGGCTCTTTGCAAACCCAACAATGCCATTTATAAATTCTATCTTGACATCGACCGTTCAATGATTCTGGACATTCGAGTTGCAATTCGATTCGATTTAAAGGTTTTTTGCAAATTTCTCGTTCACTTCGTACGGTTTTTGCATAACATGTTTCTTGTTCGCTTAAATGGGATCCAAAAACATTATAATCGACAAAATGTCCATCTTTTAGTAAGCAAATATGCCCAATATCTATCGTTTTATCTTCGGCAATCGCCAAATCAGGTCGAACGCATAAATCAATTGCGGCGAAAGAACGGGGATCGGTGCTTGTGCGAGATAGTTGCAAAAGGTCAAAGAAATAATTCTTATTGCTCTCCCATAGATCTTTTTCAGAATTTTCTTCAATTTCAGGTAAATAAAGTATTAGGACATCATTTTTCATCGATAAATCTTGAAGTTTGTCAAACCCGGATGTTTCATCATCTATTCCGATGTAAATGACGTCTTCGGATCTCAGTTTCCCGACGAAATTAATTTTTTCAAAGACCTCATCGTATTGCATCAACTCTGACTTGATATCTTGCAGCAAAGATCCATAATTAAATTCTTCGTACTTCAGTGCAGTTTCTTCTAAATCAAGTTCGCCTGATCTAATCGCCAAAATTGTATCTGTGAATTTCGTCATCAAATCCAATTCCTGTTTTTTAAAATCTAGTTTAAGTTGCGATGGTTTTCGTACGGTTTCAACTGGGACGCAATAGCGATGGTCATTGAAATCACGAATCGTGTTGTCAACTTCTTCTTTCACCTCGTTGATTTCGTCTACGAGTTTTGTAAAATTGACTACAAAACTTTCATCCAATGTTTCCATTTTATTCAGCTCCACTTGATCTTTGAAATATTTTTTCAATTCGCAAATCGGCATCAAGATGTAAGAAATCGGCTTTCCTTTGCCCTTATTTGCCGCTTTAACAAAGCGTGGTATTTTTTTCAACATTTTTTCTGCGTCATTTATCGACTTAAGTTCCTTAGGTGCGGGGAAAACGTCGCTGATCAGTTGCACATTGAAACCGGCTGAATAGTCCAAAATGTCTCCTTCGCCGCCATCTTTCGTTTTACAAATAGCTGTCCCCAATTTACTCAATTGCTTCGTTAAATCGTCATCTTTTCCGTCGTTTTCATTTTTTTCCATTGAAATCACCGTTTTTGCTCCCCATTTTACACCCGCAACGAAATGTGTGGCCAATTCCAGATCGGATTCATCGATCGATATAAAATCGTGCAAATCATTTTCCTCGTTGAAATTGAGTTTTTCCATTTGTGTGTGAATTGAATAAATCAATGATTTGTGACATTTCTTCGATTTTCTCTTCATTTCCAGATATTTCGCATGTCCGTCTAAGGTTACGAGATTGGCCAAAATGCTCGCTCGCAATTCCGGAACGACGTTGAGTTTCTCAAATTTTTCCAAAACAGTTTCCATGTGAATAAAATCGATATCTTCATTTGGATTCGTTGTTACTTCAATTGCAGTTTCGGGAATTGGTCCGTCGAATATGGAGAATCCCACGAAGTTATCAGTGCGAGCGTCGTACAAATCTCCTATGGCCGCAACTCGTCCAAGTGCGTTTCTCTTTATGCTCATCTTGGAAAATCTAAATTAAAAAATAAAAATTAGATGCTTTTAAAAATTAATTTGTGGTTACACCAAATCACTGTATCACTCACTAAATACTCAATGATCACTCGAATCAATCCAATAATGATGTACGTATCCTCGCGTACCTGTAAAAATTTGGCATTGTTCCAATTTAAATTAACCCGGTGGCTTCATTTATTTGAAGTACGTCACAATTTAATAATTTTTTATTAGAATTATTTTTCTTTACAATAATAAAATTAAAGCATAATACCTCGGCTAAGCCTACGCTTTCTGGTGTAGGGTAAAGTTTCTACCTGTACGGACAAACTGCAAAAATAGAGAAATTAGTTCTTAAAAACTCAAATAAACAAAACCTATTCACCTACCGACTCAATTCACTTTGGAAACCCGCTGGCCCAAAGATTTTTCCCGCTTACGAAGGAGTGGCGACTACAACTAAAACTGAAAGTAAAGTGGAGATAAAATATCGGTGAATCCCCGTAATTGAACTTTTGAAGACATGTTGCGCCATCTATTGTCAAAACAACAAAATCAGTTGAGTAATTGTAAAGAAAGCGTAATCAAAACTTTTTAATAAAATGGCAATTTCTTTTTAAATACACATCTAGAAAATTAAATCGCACAATAATTTTTTTTTAAAACGGAATTTGTTATTCAACGAAGTTATTCTGTACATTCTAACTCTTTCTTGATTCACTAGTAAAGAGAAACTGTAGGCGCCCAATTACTGCACGGTTGGATTTGAATAGATGTTTTAGAGGGATTAAGAAATATAAATAACAAAAAAACAGTTTTGAAAATTATATACGAACAACTAGACTCTTTATATCCTTCCAGAGTCTCAAAAAAGGTTTATATTGGTTATCTAGAATAGTTTGCACGGATTTGATATTTTTTTATATTGAAACTTTTTTTAAAACTTTTTTTTAGTAGTCGATACCTGTAAACTCTATCTAACAATTCGTGCTCGAAACTCCTATTGGTTGTGACGATCCGATATTCGGGGAAATTACCAAGTGATAATAACCTCGAAATACCGACTGAATCACTTACAACTACGCGAGATTCGGAAGTGATAGCTTGGTGTGTGGAAATTGTATGGAAACTCAAAGGGAAAATATACACATAACTTATCAAAACATAACAATATGAATTTATTAACAGAGCACTGACTAACAATTACTTATACAAATCTAAAGCCAGGAATAGTATACTATCGAACAGAATATAATAATGTAAATATATGAGGGTGAATCTGGGTTATGTCTAGGTCTGGAACTCTATCTGTCATTCCTGGTTGGTCTGAAGTGGTTCTAACAGGATTAGGATGGAAGATCGATCCGACTAACGGTTGACTTTTAACTGTATTCGTCACAAGGTTTGGGCTGACATTGCCGAATGACAATGCGTCCCAGACAGATGACAGTCGATACTCTGGCCATCTGACCAGAGTGTCGCTAACAAGGCAATACGATAACATAAATACCGTAACGAGAGTTGAGTGGGGTGTCGCGTGGGTCAAGTAACCCACTTGGCCTTCATCCGTATAGTCTGGCACTCCGCATCGCGACTAACACGTTAATAGATAATTATCCAACCCAAACTAGAATGGTCACGATAACTGGCATGTCCAGATCAACAATCACCACTCTCCGATGTGTCACAACATCATGTCATCATCACTTTTGTATATTCGCGGTACATAGGCCTTCATAACATAAATGCTATGGCTCACTACGGTCTTTACGGTTGTTGCACCTGCCGGTTCGAGAGTCTTAAAAGCGTTCTGAAACCACGTCAACTAGGTAAATCTGAACATAATATCAATATATCTTTAAGGGTAATCTGGAACCAAATAGAGCTCTGCAAGCCCTTTTATAGTGGTCGCTCACTTGGTGGTCAGCCTGTGTCCAATTGAACATCAGTATGACCATTGGAGGCGAGCACTATAAGCTTAACTATGACATGCAGGGAGTTGGGCCAATCGGTACAACTTCCTGCCAGAGTCCAAGTAAACTCTGCTTGACCAGGGTCAAGGGTCATCTACACAAACTAGGAAATAGGTCGCAAGTGCAACCAATTACCCAGCTGCACATGAAAAGAGTAAGTGTTGTAGGGAATTCCTTACAACACTTTCCCTAAATAATCATCACTTTCACAAGTGATTTCCATCCAATGTATAAATAATAATATGAAATATTATTATTTATCATAACTCAATAAATATACACTTTTTTATGAATTATTTACTTGTCAAACTGTTCTTAGTTACTTATTAAACCCAAAAGTGAGAATAATCGATAGCTGTAGTTTGAATTTGGCGCAAACAGTCAGCGCCATCTAGTGGTCGAATAATAAGTAGTTTCCGATTTTGGACCGTCACATGGTTAATGACCTATGCATTGTACAGAAAGTATAAATTGTGGTATCTTCTTTTAATTCTCTAGTTTAGCTGAGTCGAAAGATCACTGCTTCGTAGTCCAAAAATGTCATGCCATTGTTAACAGACGAAACGCTTGTAAAATATTTACATTTGGATTTTTGTATTGTTGCGCACATTTTTTGGCTGCGAAACAATGATTTTTCTACTCAGCTCGACTAGAGGATTAAAATAAGATATCACAATATATACTTTCAGTACAATGCAAAAAAGTTTACTTTTCAGTTTCGTGCAAGAAATGTTGAATAATATTTAGTTAACCGATACCAGTGGTATGACATTATACAAGATAAGGCATCTTGTATAATGTCATACCAAATCTCACACTCATTCTGTGATGGGAATAAACACCATCACCTGACATACATTTGAAGATGGAAATCTTTTAAAAATATATTCTAGGTTAGCTCAGTGCAAGCATTATAAGGTGCATTTTCATTTGCGAGAGAATTTCTCGCGCTACAATAAAAATCGCACTACAATAAAAATCGCGCCAACAATCGCGCCACTCTAAAAATCATGCTTTTGGTTGAGCATTTTCCTTAAAGCCACAAAAAAGCCACTTCTCGCTTCCAAACAAAGATGGAAGCCAACAGGAGAAGAAAAAGGCTTCTTTTACTAAAGAAGAAAAAACAAGTAGTAAAGAGATAGAAATAAAAAACAAAAAAAATAAAAAATAATTTTTATTTATTAATTTTTTTTAAAAAACATTTTGTCAATTTTCCGTTTATTGCATCATAAACAAGGTTAACAATACTTTTTTCCCAATATTTCTTGTGTCAATCGGTGAGAATCTGGTAAAAATACAAAAATCGCTAAGCGATTTTCAGAGCAAAGCTAGAATAGACAAAACCAAATTATCTGAACACATCACAGTAATTACTAGCTACAATAAAATAAGGCCAGAGGAATTTTGGAAATTCAGATCAGGTATCCTAGCTGCTTTCTGCTTTCCCTCCCTTTGCTTTTCAGCTTCAGCAGCTTTTGATGTGTTCATCCGCGCGTGGGTAAGGTAATCTTCAACTCCCCACAGCTTGACCAATAGTAAACCTTCATCTGAGTGACGAACAAACCGATTGGTATTCATAGATACTGTGCATAAAATGAAAATCGACCACAAAATGCTGTGTGTTGCTTTGTATTAAATTATTCCAGAAAAAGAATCAATTTCTTGATCTATAAGAAACCATATTACATTAACATTGGACATTGGTCACGACCTCTAAGGCAGATTGGCAGTAGGCATTAGAAATGAACTTGTTTATGACATAAGTAAATTTGGCGCCGGAGAATATTTCAAACCCAAAAAGCAAAGCTCACGAAAAAGAACTATCACTTGAAACGCAATTGATTCGTTTTTGTACTGGCAGAAATACAGTAAAACCTCTGCGGACGGGACACCTCGGGTCCAGCCATACTTTGTCCCTTCCGCAGAGGTGTCCCGTCCACAGAGGGACCCTCCGTAGACGGGACAAAAGCTCTTTATCCCATCCGCAGAGGTAATGGTCTGTGGTTGGTCAGTTTCAAGTTATTTTTTTAAAATTCAAAATTTTAAATCAAAAATTTAAAATTTTTAATGAAAAATTTAAAATTTTTAATAAAAAATTTAAAATTTTTAATGAAAAATTCAAAACTTTTAATGAAAAATTCAAAAATTTTCAATCAAAAATTTAAAATTTTCAATCAAAAATTTAAAAATTTTCAATCAAAAAATTTAAAAATTTCTAATTTTGCAAAATAATTTTGCAAAATTTATTGTTTTGTCCCGTCCACAGAGGTCATTTAGACCGAACGGAATTGGACGAGGTGTCCTCTGTCCTGTCCGCAGAAGTGTCCCGTCCGCAGAGGTAAATTTCTATTGGTCGGGTCCAGCCAATATCGTCCCTACCACAGAGGTGTCCCGTCCGCGGAGTGTCCCATCCGCGGAGGTTTTACTGTAAATGAACCACCTATTGGTTCACTTACTTTACTATACTTTACTACTACACTGGTTGTAGTTTTGCCACTGTTAGCTCCTACCATCTCGTGTCAGTAATCGAAACTAAGTTTACAAAAATATCATTTGATCTTTGATTGCAAATTAAATTTCCTTTTTTTATTAGTTACAGGTGATGTCATTAGATGGCAGAACAATAACTTCATCCATAGGAAATTTTCATTAGCGCCTGTATTCGCCTAATTTTAATTTGGCGTTTCCCGCTTACTAGAAATTTCTTCAGTCGGCAGCACGATAGTTAGCAGCATGATTAGTAGACTGGTGCTCACTCTACTAATCATGGTTAGCAGTCAGGTGGTTAGAAACCGGGAATGCGTCGGGATTTGAAGTAAATTTTCAATTCTTTGGTAGTTTTTAATTGTCTAAACTTAATTGTCCATCACATTGCGAGAAACTCTCATTGGCTAGAGCCTTTTCCCGGAGATTGTTCAATGCTCTTAAAAAAATAATTCGAGAAATGACCATAAAAGGGCATAAACGAACATAAACAAACAGAAACAAACCAGAAACTAACAAAAAACGACCATAAACGACCATAAATATGACCATATATTGTATTAATGTGCGAACAAACAGGCTCTAGCCAATGGGAGTTTCTCGCAATGTTTTGAAAACGGAGTTTAGTTTTATTTTTTTGTAGCTACACTGCAAATCTAGATGTCTAAATTTTGTATTAGGCACTTTATAATAGCCTAAGTTAAGACACTTTAAGAACCTTGTGACGGATTACCATACCATCATAGTTTACAGTGTAGTTTTTAGTTCTTATTACATAGTTTTCTATCGACATATCTACCATCTACCATTAATGGCAACAACTACAAAATTAAAAAAAATAAACGTTTACTGTAATAAATTTAGTTAATAGAGGATTTGCTCAACTGACAAACTTATCAACGTATCAACGTACTAACGTATGAAAGTTGATACTTGATTGTTAAAAAATATAAATTAAATTGTTGTTAATTAATTGTTGTGTCTATATTTTTTGGTTGTTGTTGTTGTTGTTGTTGCGCAAATCCTCTAAAAAGGCTCCAATAGTAAAAAAATAAATAATAAGCATATATTTTTCCGTAAATTTTTTAAATTTTTTTTGTCGACTAAATGTTACCAGATGTTACCAATGTTAAATTCACTAATCGCTAAACACGTCCTACAAATCAGTCGTTGAAATTTCAGCCTCTTGTTTAAAATGGTTTCAATTCAAAATCGACGTTTTTCCGGGGCAAACCAGAGCCAATTCACGAAGTTTTATCTTAGATATGTGACGGTCCAAAATCGGAAACTACTTATTATTCTGCCACTAGATGGCGCCGACAGTTTGTCCGCGCCCTATCCAAACTACAGCTATCAATTATTCTCACTATTGGGTCTAATAAATAACTAAGA
>JH430593.1:4955-35290 GCA_000239455.1 Strigamia maritima | reverse complement strand
GTAGGTATAATGCCCTAAAGACCGTAGTTGCCGGGCCTGAAAAACCCGAAGGTAAATGTACCGAGAATATACTTGTGCTTTTGCATGTAGGCCAGTCCTATGGACAAAGCTTGATTGTATCGAGTTCGCTCGGACCGAGCAGCAACCGCTACCTGTATCAGGAGTGGGCGCTAACTGTCACGTGCTTCGGCACCGCTTGAGAACAACGCATTCGGTTTGATGCGGCGCGCCCGACTCAATCATGACGGCCGAGGAATTCCCTTTGAATTCCATAACCGACTTCTTCTCGCTAATCTATACTTTTCTTTTAGTTTCTGATCGATAGTTGTACATTTACTTAAATGCTTACAATTATTATATTCATGCGAATGTAATAATTGGAATAGAAAAGAGTGAGTCTTCACCGCAACGCTCGAAATACAGGTGTAAGCCGATACCACGTGGTATCGCTAATTTGTGACGATCATCCGACCGATGAACGCCGATATTCGCAGGATTCGATAGTGCATTACCCCGATTCGGAACCAAACTAGCGCCAGGAAACACCAGAAGATTCGTAATATTATTTCTGTAAATCATATTATTATTAGTTTATCAAGCCTCTAGCTGATAGTTAAAAGTTGCGATAATGTTTTGCCAGTTTCCTGGTTAAAAAATTAGATTAATTTATAAGTTTCGATATATTTTAAGTATGTTATTGTCTCTATTTCTAATAAGATTTTATGTTAAATTGGCCTCGGATCATTGTAATTTGCAATGATCCGGAATAAATGTTATGATTTGATAAAACTCCTTGTTTTCATGATTATTTACTTTACTCTTTCCAATTCAGTGTTGTTTGCAAGTGTGTTTATATGTGTTTATGTAGTTTTACTGGTTCTTATCCCTGGGATAAGTGGAGGTTTTTCTTAGCAAGAGAAAATCCACGTGTTTTTATAAGTTTTACTGTCTTGAACCCATGGCAAAGTGTAAATAGCACTTTGGGGAAAAAGTCAGATCGTCACAACTTCATCATTAATTATTTCTTTTTACTCCAATTTACATTTAACATTTCATCCTTTTTACAATTCTTCTTCATGGCCCATTAATTCTTTAATTTTTTTAAATTGTGACAATAAAAACGCTTAATTTATCGTCAGAGGGCGTTTTGTATCACAGCCCACACGTGCGGATTATTTATTAAGCAGCAGGTGCGTGAACTCTGAAATTCATTGACACAATTCAGACTTTTCACCGAATTCCACGCATTGTTACTTTACTTGCAACATTGCATCCCTACAACTCAACTAAGCCACTTGTTTTTTCCCAATCTTTTTCCTATAATCCACAATTTATTTTTTTTACTTTTTTTTTATTTTTTTTTTTTTTTCTTTTACTTTTTTGAAACAAATCCTTGGATTTAGAAGAATAACGAAGTAGACAATATAGGGGGTGTAAAGCGAACCGTTTGCTCATTCGTTTACGCGAAGGATCGTAAACAACATCGGCGAGGGCAGCAATGGGTTTTCCCTGCACGAATTGAGTGTTGGGCTTTCCTGCGAGCTCCCGTGCGCAGCTGAAAAGGTAATCGCGGGGAGCTTTACAAATCGATTTTGTTGTCACCCTTAATTTCCATAGTCATAAAGGGAAGAAATGGAACTTTCACGCTGGGTTTTTTCAATATGTTTAATTTAGGAAAATTTTTTTTTTTTTTTTTGATTTTTTTTTGGTTTTTATGTTTAAATAATAAAAAAAAATGGAGTTTTGGACGTTTGGGAAATTATATGTAATTTTTTTGTTGTTGATTTGAGTTGTTTACGAATGAATTGAAGCGAGTGAAAATGTGAGGTCGCACAGATCAAAGGGAAATGAAATAAAATGGAAAATTGCTTTTTTCATGGTTTGTTTATAGATGTGAAATTGGAAATTTTGCAGAAATTTATTCTACTGATTTTTCTGGTAGTGATTTGGCATTCCTTGCAATTATTGTATACATTTTCTTTTTATTTTTTGAATTTTGAATATTTCGGAATTTGATTTTTTTAGAATTTTAATAATTTTGGGAAATTTTGCAACTCAATGCTTTTTTATTACGAAATATCTAAAAATTAAAAAAAAAAATTTCAAATTAATTTAAAAAAAAAAAATCTTTACATATTAAAAAATAAATATTTTACAAAATTAAAAAAAAACAAAACAATATATTACAAATTTAAAAAAATGTATATTTAAGACATTATTGAATTCATCCCATCTAAAAGTTAAAACACTTAATATTTATTTCTTAATTTTAAAATACATTATTTACCTTATTTAATAAGCTCAACATTCATACAAAATTACTTCTTAGAAACAATAAAATTTATTACATTTTCTAACGACAAACGTAAAACTTTGATCTAATACCACGAAACCATTTTTCTTTAAATCTTCTTTTATTTTCATGCAAAACGTGCCTTTTAACTAATCTTGTTGGCAGCTGACATTGATGCATTACCAAAATCCCTCTTAGCAATTTTTATTTCATTGTTAAACCTTAAAACCAAAAAAAAAATAAATTCTAACTTTACAACTCCCTTTAGCAAAAAAACTCAGATTATTTTTTTTTTCTTTCTCTACTTTTTTTTCTCTTCAAATCCTATTTGTGGTTTTGATATCACAGTTAAAATAAATTGAAACTAGTTAGGCAATAAATTCTCACCAGGGGGACTCACATTGAATGAAAAAAAAATCTACAAAATTGCTTCTGTTTTTATTAGAAAATTCTATCACAATTTTATCACACTTTATTTATTGAGGTTTTTTCTTTTTATTATTTATTGGAAATTGTATTCAAAATGGAGGCTAAGTCTCCGGTTTGATTACTCTCGGGATTTTGGCTTTTGCGGCTTTTGCGCTGTAATGGAAAATATTTGGAAATTGTGTGCACCGGATCAACATTTCCGTTTCCACTTTTCTTCTCAGCAACTTGGATAGTTTTCAATTTCTTTTTTTATAAATCAAAAAAAAAAATTCTTATTATTGAGAAACAAATTTTCCAAACAAAAATTCAGTTGACAAAAGAATTTCAAACAATTATTATATTTAGCTGTATTTGTTATATTGTTATATTCAGAAGATAATAAACTGGTAAACTGTGTGTTTAGTAGAAAACTGGGTTTATTGAGCGCATCTTAACGCACCTAGCTTAACCCTAGACTAGCTGGGCAAGTTGTGGAAGTCTGTAATGCGGGCACAGACATGCAGCGATTCGCATCGCATTCGAATTGCTGATGGATTTGCGTACGCGCAGAAAACGTCACTTTCGTCACGCGATCAGAGAATGTACTTTTGAAAAAAGTACAGCCACTGTGTACTTTTTCACAGGCGATGCAAATCGCATCCAATGGGATGCGAGTATTGCATCACACGTTCTAATTGCTCCATTTTGTTTGTTTTTTTCAACAATTGTTTCAAAATATTTGTCATAGCAACAAATACATTTGAAACAATTTGTTAGCGCCAAATCTGCTGTAGCATCGGCGATTCACTGTCGCGAATCACGAAGCAAAAACGCTAGGCGATGCGAATAGCTGCATGTCTGCGCCCAGCATTAAACAGCATTAGCGATCGCGCGACGAACCAACCGGTTGTTATATATTTGTTTATTGAGTTTGCTAACTTTTCTTTGTTGAAGAGAAAAGAAAAGAAAATATTGACACAAATTGTTCCTGTAGCTTTTTTTTTTAGTTTTTACTTACCTGGGGGTTAAATCCACATCTGGTTGCTATGGTTTACAGTCATTGGTATTCACTAAGTGGCTCTGATTCAATTACTCTTGTCTAAACTTTTAACTTATAAAAAAAATAGAGATAAATTAATTCAATTAATTTTTCTTTATCATCATATTTTTAACCATTTCAATTCCAAGCAATTTAGGTAATTCTTGTGTTGTATCTACTAACAGTATAACTCGCTATAGTTTACCAAGTTTAGATTAGATGGCACCAGCAGGGAGTCAATATCAGGATGGAACCTATTTGCTGGACTAAGTGAAGTGTTTCCGGTGAACTCGATCATTTGATGTCTTTTTTCTGTTTATAGTGTGTGCAAAAAGTAGTAAAAAAAGGAAATGTGTAGCCAATTCTAACATCAAAATGGGTTGGAGGAAATTTTGGCCTTTATTACTGTAGCTGTTTTTTAATTAATTAAAGGTTTAAATAACTAAAAAATAAATTATTGACTTTGTATCTAAAGTCAAATTTAATTTTTTTTCACTAATCATACCTTTGCCTAAATTTGCATTAAAATCAAAATTCTTTGTTTTTAGTTGAGTGAGTGCACTCCGATGAATATTTTGTCTGTGATATTTAATAAGACCACATAAGAACAAAATAAATTAACAGATATAGTTGAAAAATATAAAATTTTACATAAATTAATCTTGAATCAATCGATTTTCTCAAATTCATCAACACTGTCCTTGCCAAAAAAATGGAACAGGTACTTTTAAAAGTACCTGTTCATAATGATTTTTTAAAAATTTTGATTGTTGACAACCATTATATAGCTCCATTATGACTTTTTTGAGGGCTTCGAAGACCCATACATCCAATTTAGAAAAGTTGCCCAAGAAATTGAACATCCTAGATCAGTTTAATTTTTAATTTCATCTTCAACATTTCTCGAGATATTGTCAAAATTGCAAAAACCTGATTTTGGTGGTTTTTAATTTTTTTCTCAGTAACTACTTAATCAATCTTCAAAAATTTTACACGAAATGATAGCTCTACCATTCCTATATATCCTCTTAAAACCATTTGTCTGTCAGTATTACAGCTTTTAAGAAATTTCCATTTTTCTGACTTTTAAAAAAGTACCTGTTCCATTTTTTTTGGCAAGGAGGTGTATACTGGAAGCTCTTGGGAAATTGTTAAAATTCATCAAACCAATCAACAAATCATTGGACTTATCTTTACCTTATAAAATTTATTTTAAAAAAGAAATTTAAGCTCAGTTTTTCTACGAATTTTACGAATTGTATGACAAGGTATAATAGTGGAATCAATTTGTTTAATTTTGAAAATAAAGGTAAAACTTTATTTTACCCATGCATTTATTTGTTGCGTTTAATTACCTTTTGAATTTATTCATTTATAATAGAGGATTTGCGCACTTGAAATTTGTACAAACGTATCAAAGTTTGAACGTAGATACATACGTAGATACATTGATACGTGATTGTTAAAACATACAGATCAACATAACAATTGAATTCTTACGTTGGTCCATACGTTCATCGCCTTTTGCAAATGGCGATTTGCAAAAGTGGAAGCAGGCCAATTTATTTTGTTATGCGCATGCCCATAACAATACGTTCATACATTCATACGTTCATCGCCTGAACGTATGAACGTATGAACGTATTGTTATGGGCATGCGCATAACAAAATAAATTGGCCTGCTTCCACTTTTGCAAATCGCCATTTGCAAAAATGACGGGCCGAATACGCAGTAGAGGCCTAGGACGCAGTATTAGAAGCCGAGGGCGTGAAAATAATGAACCATCCTGGCCACCAGCACCAACACACCACAATCATTGACTGCAACGGGTATTTGAATTTACAAGCAAGTAGCCCCTCGCTTCGCTTCAGGTATATAAGGGTTTTAAACTTTTAATGTAGAGATATATATTTCGCCATTAAGAAATTTATTGTTTAAGTTTAAACACCCGTGATTTCTCGGCAAACCTGTAAAATGACCCGTGAAATCCCGTTTAAACTTTAAAATCCCGTTAAATCACCAAAATACCATCACCAATAACGCATGAAATCCCGTTTAACCCATAAAATCACGTGGAATCACCAAATTTTCATCATTAATGACCTGTGAAATCCCGTTTAACTCGTTAAATCCCGTTTAACCCGTTAAATCCCGAAAATGCCAAAAATTCCAGCACCAATGACCCGTGTACACACGTTTTTTTTGGTCCTTTTACAACATCTGTTTGTTGCTTCAATGACTCAACATCGTTTTAAACATTGTAAACGTTTTTTTCCCGCTTCGAATTGCTTAAGCTATCACTGAATAAGGCTTAAAAAAGGCTTAAAAATGACACACGATACGTACCGCCTAAAAAAATCCGTTTCGCCATCTAGCGGCAAATCGCAAATTGTAACTGAAGCGCTGTAACCGTAACGGACTGACGGAAACCTTCTTCTATATACTGTATATAAGATAGGTTCGAGTGACACCAGCATTAGATCGATTGACACCACGTTGTTACGTGATTTTTTGTTTACACAAACACTCATCACGTATCAACGTAAACGTATGAACCCTTGAACGTACAAATGTATAACTTTTTTATTTAAACGTTTGTACGTTTATGCATTCATACGTTTTTGTGATCAGCGCATTTGTATGTTTTTAGCAAGTTTATTACTTTATTAATTTTTGTAATTTGTTTAGTTTCGCCTTTAAATTTGTTGTTTTGTTATTGTTGTCATGTTATTTTATGAATTTTCCCGCGTTAATCTTATTTGTCAGCTAGTGATGCTTCCCTTGTTATTGTAGTTTACATTTTAGTCACTTGATGGGTTTGCTCATATATAATCCTTTGGTGACCTGAATAAAGTTAGTTGTTTTCTAGTTGTTTCCTTTCCTTACTTGGATGAAGTCGTCTTATGGTCACACACTAAAATATTATTTATAGTTAAAGTTAAATAAAACGTTATTTTTCCCAGGGCAGTTAAAATTTAGAAATAATCGATTTAATTGTGGAAAACGTCCAAAGAATTTTATTTAAAACTGAGAAGGTTTTTTTACCTATAACAAAAACAAAATGTTTGTTCTTGTTAATCATTAAGCAAAGGAAATAATGGAAATCGGAAATGGTGATAAAAAATCTGAGTATGTACAAATGAATAACAACGGATGTAATTATTATTATATGTAAAATGTGAGAATCTAAAAACATAGTAGCAATTTGCAACTTTTTTTCTATACGGCTCTTTGAACTAGAATAACTACGTACAGTACCGTACTATAGTTGATATACCTTCTTGTCTTTTAAAGTTGTTTTTCTAAAATCGGAAAAAATTAAGTTGTAATGATTAATTCATTCATATTATTTTATGAAACATTAAGAAGAAAAAAAAACAATATAAAATTGAAAACATTAAAAAAATTTCTCTTACTCATCCTCTGTAAAACTATGCTGCACCTACCTGTTCCTGTTAATCATTAAGCAAAGGAAATGCTGATAAACAAATAAATAACAACTGATGTATTTTATTTTTGAAAACATTGTTCACTATGAATCTAAAAATAAAAAAAAATATGAATAATAATAAACATAATTTGCACCTTTTCCTTACGTAGAAGTTTGCTATCAATGTTCAATGCCCTTTTTAAGAATTGACAAGAGCAAACATATTTATACTACACGTCTACCTGCTATATTTGACAAACAACACTTGGCAAAATGGGTTTCACACCAAAGCTCCACTTCTGCTTTATTCTCTTGATTTCAATTATCAGTGATTCGCAATTGGAAATAATTTGTCCAGATGTTCCCAGACTGAGCATACTCCCTGGCATTGGATGGCATGCACTTACCAACAAGGACACAAATCAATTAATGCAATTAACCTACAATGAATGCAAAGTCACCAAAGACAAGAGATATTTGATCCCAGATACCACCATTGAAGTTGCACAGAACGCGGAAGACAAACTCACCATTGGAGAGATATTCGAACATTGGTCAACTTACACATCACCTACATCTGCTGGTTTCAATGTGCCAACATCTATCTGGCCTGGAAAGTATTTACCATTGTATTATTCGCTTTCCGACCAGGTCCAAGAAATGAAAAGTCTTCAAGTCAGACATCAGGCTTTCACTTGCAGAAGTCAATTGAGACAAGTGTTTTATCGCATACAATTAAAACCCGATTCCCAGGTGACTGAATTGGTTAAAGAGAGGTTTTTGCAAGTTATTCGTGCGAACAACAAAAACAACATTGAAATGGCCAAAATCCTCACCAACAAGATTGTAAGTGATTACGGTTCTCATTATTCAAAAAGTATCGATGTTGGGGCAGTTATTGTCAAGGAAGATTATTTGCGAAAGGATTTTTTAAATTCACATAAAGGTGAGAAGAGCAGTATCATATCAGCGGCTAAGGTTTCGCTTCTTAAGCAAGTTGGTTTTTCCTGGAAGAACAGTCAAGATTCTGATTATTCATTGGTTAATCAGTACAATGATGCTCTAGTTGAGAAGAAAATGAGATATTTTGGTGGAAGGAATGGTGGAAACAGCATCAGAACTAAAAATATGGTGGCTATTGATAGGTCAGGAGATTTGTTGACCGGCTTGATAACTGCTTCAAATTTTCCAAAAGCTCCAAGTACACAGTTGGATAGACTGAGACGAATGTTTAATGATGCTATTCAAGATTATTACAGGTTAGTTTGTATTTTGTTTTTATTTTTTGCTGGTGCTTGACAGCTGGTAATACTAGTTTAGTGCTGTACATTTGCCTACTCTTATTTTTGGGCTTTGCCAAAGAATAGAAATCTCTGTTCTTTTGGGCTTTGCAAGAAAAGAACGTTTGTGCCTTCGAGATAATATCAAATATTAACACCAGTCAGCAGTAATGTTGCACCACCTGGTGCGGATTTTTGAGAATATTAATATTATAACAAAGCTTTAATGTGCAAATGTCCACAAAGGCCTCTTGATTTGAAAGCTCATGCACCAGATGTGATTATGTAAACTAAATATTAATTATTTTTCTATTACTTAAACCCAGGAGGATTATTCACAGCGGCTGTACGCAGCCAAAATCAACAAATTTTAATTTCGGTGCAAATTTAGATGATGGTTCTTGCAATCTAATCACTTCAACAATACCTCCTAAACAAATCCAAAGTTCCACTAACTATTTTTTCGGCGGGGTTTACCAAACTTGTGAGAAATACAAAAGCACCACCCCAAAATGTCCTAGCAATTCCTACTTTTACCTCGACAACCCACTGACTGGAAATACAAATTGTCCACCACTTTACACCGGCATACCAATCATCACCGCCATGAAACTCAAAGTCTACAAGACACAAGATTGCCAAAAATTTGACGTTTTTCGTCGATCCACTTTTGCTTGTATTTCTAATTCATCGGATGTAAAACAGCGCTATTACTTTGGTGGTGTCTATTCTGCAGTTGCTGACAACATTCATACAGGGAATAAGAAGTGTCCACCAGATTATGCAGGTTTAACCATTCTGGATAAGAACTTAAACATTTGCATCAACAATGATTCTGATAACAAAAGAGCAAAACTTTATGCATTGCCTTTTGGAGGTTTTGCCAGCAGTCAGACAGAGTACCAATGTCCTTTTGGTTATAAGAAATACTTGGCAGTGAAGTACAGTGATGAAAACATTTATTATTGTCTTGATGAGTCATATGTTAAGAACTAAGTTTTTCTTACATTGCTAGAAATGTGTAGTTTTGTAAACTCACAAGATGATAATTAAAGCCCGGATAAATGCATAAATGCATGTTTTTATTTTTTTGCATATTAAGCTAAATTTGACTTATTTTCAATGCATAAATGAATTTTTTTTGTCGGAAACATATTTTGTACGCATTCATTTTATCAAATTTTGTGATGATATTTCATCGGATTTGGCACTTCTGTAACGGCAAATTTGGATAACTTTTGAGAGTTTTACAAAATTTTGTTAAATTAGCAATTTTGTGTTTAAAATTCACTAATTTCAAAAATTTTTTGATGAAAAAAACCAAAATAAAAAATTTGCATAAAATTTTACCAAATTCAAAAATTTTTCGATGAAATGATGAAACCAAATTCAAAAATTTTTCGATGAAATGATGAAACCAAATTCAAAAATTTTTCGATGAAATGAAACCAAAATAAAAAAATTTGCATAAAATTTTACCAAATTCAATAAATTTTGCGTATGTTGGAATTTTTGGGCATAAAACGAATTTTTTTTGCATGAATATGATTTGAATATCCAGGGTCTAATGATAATCAATATGTAGTTTCTTTACATTTACAAATCTAGTTTTTGGAAGTAAAACATTTTATTGGATTGGTAGTATATAATTAAATGCATCTACCATCTTTAATAATATTATAATAATGTAATTTATTAAGCGTTTTTGAAGCAATATATTAGAACCAAGCTTCACTGCAATACATTTTTATTTTATTGTATTACTTGTATTTCAAATGTATTCCTTATATCTGTTTTCTGCTCAGCTCTATTATTTTCTGTAAAATGTTTCTAAAAAAAAAAAAAAATAATCAATTTCTTTCAACAATATTGAATATGATAAACAATTGTCTGCATGTCTCCTACAAACTTCTGAATCACACTTTATATATGCAATCTAAATTCTCAGCCAAAAAAAATCATCAATTTAAAAAAAAATAAAACAATATATAAATTTACAATTTACAAATTTATCATCATTCATGTCAACACTGAAATGTGAGTTGTTCAATTTATAGCTTAAAAACAAATTATGTAAGCTTTACTGATTTTTATAGAGAAATTTAATATCCTATGATTAAATTGTTGATCCAATTAAATTAAAAGATGATCCTTATTGCTTCAAACTAAGGATTCATATGCATGAAATATGAAAAGTGTTTATTAAATTTTGCAATTTTAAGAGTCTAAAGTTTTGATTGGATAAAGTTTCCTATGTTTTAATACATATAATTACTAAAGTGACCATTGGTCATGGTGAGATTAGTTTTAGTGTCTTTCTTACATCTAAATCACTCGGTTGCCAAGGTTCAAACGAGAAAGTGAGACGTGTTGCTATGACGACACATTTTGTGTTCCTGCATTTCTCTTCATTACGTCTCGTCAAGTGTTTCGCTGACTTAAGACGAGTGGATTGTTATAAATATTCAAATGAAGCTAAATAAAGATGATCTCGACACCACTCTAAAATTATTATTTTTATACATTTATGTATAAATTCGTGCTTTTTTTAAATGTGACGAGGGCATGCCATCAAAGGGTATCGAGTTAATTGTATGTTGCTTAGTCACACATTGCACATAACAAGGAGGTAGCTTAAACTATCTATCTTGAAAAAAGTATTGTACATTTTATTAAATTGTGAATACTTGGCAAACTGTTATATTTAAAATGTTTGCTAACTTTTTCTAGGGCTGACTTGAAGGCAGGACGAGTTTTTCTGCACAGCATCGGGTGCCTAAAAAAAGAAATTGTATCAATAGCTTTTTTCTGGTTTGACAAGTGGTTGGTATTGAGCCAGTGGCCAAGTAACAAGCTTGGGTCGCTGCTCCCAACCTCCTTGTTCATCTTGATGAAGCCCGGCGTGCCAGTTGACCGGCTGCTGCCTCCATGAATGGGTGACGCTGGCTGCTGCAACTACTTCTCATATTAATTAGAATAACCCCAGGTAAGTAATTATTAGACTTATTAGCTATCTTCCTAATAAGTCAGGTTACGACATCGTGTACCTCGGTTCTTATTTCAGTGCATTGGCGTCCTGCGCATGCTGACCATTCCCCATTGGTTGGTATGCAGCCAAACCCCAACTACAATGGCTACTCTTGCACATCAAAAGAGCATTTTAGTGCTTAAATGTCATCTTTTGCAAATTTAAAAAAAATTACTGTTTTAAAAACATTTTTTTCCCTGCACGGAAATTATTTTTTGGAGTTTACGGTTTATTTTTGAATATAAAAAGCGATTTTTATTTCTGCAAATAAAAATATATTTTATGCGAAATTAATAAATATTTTTTTTTGCAAAATAACATTGCTTTTAAAAACATTTAAGAAAAACAATACAATTTCAATTTATATTTGTACTTTATTTAAAAATATAAAAACATCTTGCTATTTAAGATCATTTATTTTTTTCATATATAAAAATGACTTATGTTCTGCATTTAGGACTTAGGTGAAGCTCTCAAAGAAATTTTTTATTTATAATGCTTTGGGATTTTCTAAATCACTGCTTCATGGCTTAATATAGTAATTCATACAAAGCCTAACAAGATATCTGACTTTTTTATATTTAATGAAAATATGTTTTAGAAAACAAAAAAAAAAAATTGTTTAAGTGCTCACTCATCCACAACCACAGAGTTGTTTCCAGACTCACCATACTAGCACTTTGAGGCAAGCTCATGCAGGCTAGTTATCATGGACATTTCCCCAGAGGATGAGAACTGGTGCAACTATTTGGTTCACAGCATAATGTAAAACGAAATAGGCCTCTTATTCTGAGATTGCTTTAGCTTTTAGCCACTTGCAGTATTTGAGCAGCCAATTGTATAACAGGAGATTATTAAGATTCACCAAATTTAGAAAAGTTTTCATTTAGCACTCATACTTTTTCCTCATTTATAGAAAAATAAAAATAAATGAAATAATTAAATTAAATAATTATAAATATAATAAATATAATTATAAATATAAATTTGCTTTTAATCAATTTACAAAAGCAAATTTTAAAATTAAAAATGTTTTTGTATTATTTTAGGTTCTAATTTTCTGGTCATCAGGCTCTACAAAAGTGTCATGAGATCAAAGGTTTTTAGCTATTTATAACTTTTGTTGTTTTTTGATTACCTGCTACTATATTATGCAGTAAAAGATAGATTAAATTTTAAAGATATGAATTATTAATTCTGGTCAGAAAGGAATTTAAAAAATTTAAGTTGGGTTTGAATTTTTTACACTTTTTAAGTTTTATTTAGAGTTTTAGACAAAACATATATTTTATTTTAGTTTCATTTACATTTTAAATGTCTGGTTAAATATTTTGACATAAAGCTAATAGTTTAAATGAAACTATTGATTTCAAGTTTGTAAAAAAAAAATTAATTTGAATTTCATTTTTTTTTTTTTTTACTAAGATTTTTTTTGGATGTAGAATTGCATTTGGTGAATTCCATTTTGACAATTTATTTCGCAATTAAAATCACTTTTTTTAATTTTCCAGTTGAATAATTTAGGGCATCCTTTGTTGCCCTGTTCACACTTAAACCACTTTTGTACAAAACCCACCCACTTTCAGAAAGTCTTGCGTTTACACTTGATCGGGTTTTGTACAACTCGGATCAAAATGGCCGACTTTTCTACAACTTAAGTTTAAGAAATCTTTTCTATAACCTGACGTCATACCTCTAAACACGCCCTCCTGACCAATCACGTGACTGACCAGTGGCCAGATTTCATTCAAATAAAATGGCGGCCAAATGGAGCACATGGGCTGAAAGTGAAATAAAATCACTTCTTGATATTTGGCGATAAAATACAATGTAATTTAACTTTAATGAAGCGGAATTGCATTGTTTACAAAACAATTGGCAACCGATTATTATGGACTATAATAGGATTTTCGGACAAGTTAAATGACTTCTACAAAACTTCTTCACAAGTGTGAACAGAGATGAATTGAAAGTTGTAGAAATTAAACTTTTAGAAAGTCATAACTTCTGTAAAAGTGGTTCAAGTGTGAACTAAGTATTAAATGATTTTTAAAAAAATATTCACTAACAAATCAAGTAATTATTACACTAAAAAGCTTGTAATCATTTTCAAAACCCCAATAACAACGCACAGTAAAAACATAATGCCAACTAACCATAACGCAACGACACATTGCCACTACGAACACATTAGACACAAAAGCAAAAATAAACAACCTATTTCCCTCGCTCATCCTCCTGCATGGTTTTGCAGTCCTTAGTTTATTTCTTAAGACATGTTCAAAATAACTATTTTGTATCCAAAGCAGTATACAGTATGTACATTTGAGCTTGGTGAGGGACATTGTTGGTCACTGCTGTCAGGGGACTGTTTCTGACCTCACAGTTGGAGCATGAGTATTAAAACATGCTTGATCCAATGGTCTAACCTTTTAATTGAGTATTTCAGAAATTTAAAAAAAAATTTAAAAAACTTATGGATATTTTCAATTATTTTAAATTTAATGACAAAACAAACATTACCCTAAGTATTTTTAATTTAATAAACTTTCTTCTTTTAAATTTAATCAAATTTTCATTGATATAAAAAGTGATGGTAATTTGATTTGTTTTTTTTTCCTCATTCATCGATCACTGCACATTCTTTAATACATGACATAACTTAATTAAAGATTGCGGTTTCACCAAAAAAACATTGTTTATTATGAAGTCTTTCTTCTTGTTTCGTATTTCCGCTCTACACTTTAATTAACATTCCCAATATACTTAAGTTACTCAGGCTAATTAATTGCAATGTTCCCATTGGCAATTTAGAAAATAATATTAATAATAACAAAAAATATTAAAATATTAAATAATAAAATGATTAAGATGGATGTATTTAAAGTGTTTAAAAATTTTAAAAAAATTAATGGTTTGGTACTATAACATGGCAGGAAAATTGGGTGTTTGTGATGGCAAGCTTTCAGGTAAATTGACTTGGTTTATGCACTGTCGCCTCTGCTACAGGAAATGTACAATGTAACCACCTCATCTTGTGTAAAATGAGGGAAAAAAATATGTTGGCAAATCAGTATTTTTTTTATTTTTTTTTTTTTTTATCTTTTTAGAGATTCAGTTTGTTTTGCTGCTGCATTTTTAAGCTTTTCATGACAGTCTTGCTAATAGGGATACACTGGATCCAAAAATCACCGGATTCCGGATACCGAATTTCACCAAATTTTGAATTTATTTAAATTACGAATACAGGTCAATTAAATACCGGATTATTTTATCTGAAAATCTTGAACACTGGGTTTTTAATCATATATTTGTGGCATAAGATTAGCAAGTTGCTAATTTTTCTTATGCCACAAGTATATGATTAAAAATTAGTAGCAGTGAACTTTTATTATGAAATTATAAAATATGGATCAATAAAAATGACATCTGATGGCAGAACATGAATAAACTTGAATTCAAGTAATTTTTAAGTCATTTTATTAATTTTAACTAGAAATTTAAGATTTTTCTAAATTTTTATAATTTTTATGATATTTTTTTTTTATTTTCACCTTTAAGTACAAGTACATGTTCTACAAACATCCATAAATCACTTTGTTTCCCTTAGGAAATAAACACAATAATGCTTATACAGTATTATTAATCTCATAGTTAACACTTGAAACATACATTTGTCTTAATCACTTTTGCATCAATCATATACAACCAAATTACATTTTGAAATCTATTTAATGCAATCAAATGTCATTAGTAATCACAGTAAGCAACGACAATAATTCTTTACAATAACCAATTCAAAATGTGTCATTAAATCTAAAAGCAATCAAGTATCTTACAAATTTAATTAAAAACCAATATTTTATCTTTTATTTGAGTTTACCTACTTCACTTTCAGATTAAAAACTAACTAAAATTAAAACAAAAACTAAACTCAACCTGGTAGCAAGAGACAAGAGTGGTGACAAAGTCATTAGCACCTCTGTAATGCTCTAGAGAGTGATAGAAGTCAACAAAGAAAAGAAAAACTGTATCTGCTGTGAAAACAACAACAAATCCCAAAGTGTTGAGTTTATACTGCAGATAAAATATTTAAAAAAAAAAAAATTCATGAATAATTACTATGATGAAATTTTAATAATTTGTTGTAAAAATTAACTTTTTGATTTTTATAGAACTTCACTTTATCAATTTTAAGTGATGGATTTATTATTATTATTATTATTATTATTATTATTATTATTATTATTATTATTATTATACATTATTATTATTATTATTAATTATTAAATAAATGTTGACTTTTTATACATTAAATGTTAACATCATCTTCAATACTCAAGAAATTGAATGTTTATTAAATTTGTATGTTTTGAAAACTACTAATTTGTGCAATTTACATTTCCAAATATTTAATAAAAAAAAAAATCATAAATAAGAGTCATAAGGTTGCAATCATGTACTAACAGTAAAAACAAAACAAATTGAAAAAAGCATTTGAATTTTTAATCAAATCTCTTTATTGAAATTTTGATATATATTGCTTTGCTCCATAGCACCATAAACTGCAATCATGCAAACTTCTTATTACATTCATTTCCATTTTTTTTTTCCTATTTACTCATGTTATTTATACAACCCACACTTAAAGTTGTAATCACACATCACAAAATGTTGACATTTTTTTTTTACAAAAAAAAAATTCAATTTTCAACTGTAATTACTATCTGCAACATGCCATTTCCAGTGGTTTTTTTTCAATCAAAACCACAAGGAAAAAAAAAAGATACAATTATTACAACAATAAAAAAGTTGGCATTGAAATGAAATGAAAGTTTGCTCAGCATGAAACTTCACTTTAATTTCAATTTATTTATACTCCCCAATTGCAAAGTTAAAAGACATTTGCCACTTATTCTACTGTGCAATTTAATTTCCTACTGAACTTAATGAAGTTTAAATCAGCAGCAAATTAATAATGAAATTACATCTAACAATCAAATTGCATTGTTTATTTCCTACAAAAATATTTATATATTATTACATATAAACTGTAACATAAAAAATGCAGTGTAATATTTCACCATCAAAATGTGTCCCGAGAGAAACACTAAACAACATAACCACAAGCAAAGCAAATAAACAACAAAATAAATAACTAAAAACCCAAAAAGGCAGTCTAAGATTGATCAAATCTGAAGCACTGTCCTAACATAAAATGTAATGAGTACATAATAATTCGAAGAGTCTTATTTTGTTTAAATTAAAGTGATACAATGCAATTCCAGATGGTATATAAGATATAAACAACAACAGAATTGGGGAAAATGTGTTTTTACCCATAAATTCCATTAAAAGGTAAAAAAAAAAAACATTTATTTTGGAAGAAGCACAGGAAAAAAGAAGAATAGTGATAAGTTTACACAGTCTCAGAGAAAATTTATTTAGTCAGTTTCTTTTTATATACAGAACAAACTATGCAAAGTAGAGACAAAGTAGATTCAATCTAATTCTAATATATAAAAGTCTTGTGCAAGCGGGTTTGTTTGTTATAGCCGGTCCCACTGTTTGTGCTGGAGCAACCATGCATATTAAGCCCACCATTCTGTCGGGATGTGGACACGGTTTCTGCAGAGTTTGGAAGGAATCCGAGCGTGGGGTCGACGGGTTTCCATTGTTTCGAGTGGCTGTGATAATTGTTACCGCAGCCAGACTCCGGTATGACAACACTATCACAACACGCATTTCAATGGTTGAGTCATTGTAAGGAGGTGTTGTGGCAACAATATTGTTTCTACAAAACCTCATTACAGTGACTCGCTTGTAGTGATACATTGCGATGTGTGGTGTGGTATCCAGGTAACACCAAACATTTGCAATGTAGCTGCCTTGTTCCAAATGACACTTCTTCTCTTCTAACAATGCTGCACTGTTGACAACATTGCTTCACTGTTGGCAGCAGTGCAGCAATTTTAAAAGAAGTGTCATGGGTAGTGTTATCATAGTGGGGCTGTGCAGTTTATTATTGGAGCTCATATTATAGACATTATACATTATAGATGGTGCACAAAAATGCGTAAAAGCCAAAATTGACCAAAAATGCATAGAAGCCAAAATTGGCCAAAAATGCATAAAAGCCAAAATTGACCAAAAATGCATAAAAGCCAAAATTGACCAAAAATGCATAAAAGCCAAAATTGACCAAAAAATGCATAAAAGCCAAAAATGGCCAAATTTGATCAAAAATGCATTACTGCCAAAATTGACCAAAAAATTAATCAATTTCTAACCCTTAACACCAACTTAATTCTTATTGATTTTTTTATCTAGCCTCATGACTATCATTTTATTATTATTACTTGCAGTCAAGTGCTCCATAGCTTTACAGTAAGTATCAATTAAATTGAAAAATTATATTTTTCAATTTTTTTAAATATGTTTTTAAATCAATTTAAATAAAAAGAATTTTTTTTTTATGATAAATAATCTTTTTCATTTTTTGGGGGGATTTTTTTGTGGAAATAGATACAACAAAGGAAGTGGCGTATGTAAGGTTATGTAGGTGAAGGTGGAGAAGGTGGACTTGACAATCGATTGAATGTGGCTGCAGGCGGCGAGGGAATCTTGAGTTTTCCACTAAGATGAACATCAACTTGTGAGATTGGTGAAGCACAGAGTTCGTCTTCTAAAATGTATTTTTTAACAGTTGAAATTGATTAAAAGCAAACTAAAAGAACAAATGATGTTTACAATCAATCTTCAGGTGATTACTGCTGTCAAACATGTTTATTAATGATCAATTAAATGGAAGTAAAAAAAAAATGTAATTACAATTTGGATTAATTCACTTATACAAATTTGATATTTTATTGTTTATTACTAGATAGCAATTTGTTTACTTCTACTTTTACTGTATGTATGAAAAAAAATTGTGTAAATACTGTGATAATTTTACTCTTAATTTTTTGTAGTGCATATTATTGGCAAAAGGTGGCAGAACGGGTTGATAGTTGTATTCATTAATGTTCGTTTTTATTTCTAGATGGCACTATCTGTCGAGAAAATTTTCTGTTGGAGTCTTGCTGTTGATCTGGAATAATCGTGATATATCAGCCACCACTGTTGGACGGCCATGTTCTTTACTGATGTCATTGTTACACAAAGACAACAAACTAATATTTTTATTTTTTGCTTTAAATTCTATTTTTTTATTTTGTGTGTCAAAAGTACATAAGACCAGAAAATCAATCCTAAAAAACTTCCCTGCATTACACTGACTAAACTTGGCATGTCAATCATGTCATACCAACCGTGAAAATTTTGTAAGTTGCAAATTTCATAAAGTTGAAAATCAATGGCTTTAATGTTCTCATAACTACCGTACTTGGTGAAAAACAAACAGCCCAGACTCCATTGGAGCCTAGACCGGGACTTGAACCCAGATCCCCCAATTGCCGGTTGGGTGCTTTACCATTAAGCTACCTGGGACTCCAACAGAATCAGAGACTGAATGTTACTTGTCTAATAAATGACATCAACTGGTGAAGGAAGTGGAGTGGTGAAGTAACCACTCCACTTCCTTCACCAGTTGATGTCATTTATTAGACAAGTAACATTCAGTCTCTGATTCTGTTGGAGTCCCAGGTAGCTTAATGGTAAAGCACCCAACCGGCAATTGGGGGATCTGGGTTCAAGTCCCGGTCTAGGCTCCAATGGAGTCTGGGCTGTTTGTTTTTCACCAAGTACGGTAGTTATGAGAACATTAAAGCCATTGATTTTCAACTTTATTTCAATGTGTTCTCGTGTTGTTTTCTAATGCAAATTTCATAGATATTTTTATTTCAACAATACATAATGTTCCAACAATCATTGTAGGATGGCGGTTGCTGAAAATTAAATTAAAATGTAGGAATTCAGATTTTAACTGACAAGAAGATTTAGCAAATTGCATTTGTATGTGCTACTGTTGTGTTCCCTGTTCCTATGAAGTTTTCACTGCAATATTTACATTAGTGAGTATGAAAATTTTGGTGTAATTGACAATTTATTAAATGATATGATAAATTCTGTTTCATGTCCAAAGATAAATGGAATAGTTATATTCCTCATACCAATTATCAAAAGTGAATATTTTCGTGATGATTTGATACTAGCTTTGACCTTAGTCTGTGCTTCTCTCCAAATAGTAACTTTTGTATGTTTGATGGTTTCAATATTCAAGGTATAAAACAGATATTTATTTAATATAGAATATATAACAGGCACTGACACTTTTCCTTTATATTTATGATTAGTTTTATAGTAATAAATAGTGTAATAGATAAGGAAAAATATTACTTTGTAGTATAGATTCAGTACAGAGTTTGCGGCAGCAACTTTTCACAAGGCATGATGGATGCACCGTACCAGTTTATCAAGGCAGCGGGCAGAAATTTGTCTCGCTGCTAATAATGGTCATCACATCAAACATCTGCTACACTGTACACTCTTAATTTCTGTCATTCAATTCTTTTCAACATCTGATTTCTCTATTTTTGTCTCTTCTTGACGTTGTCACAAAAATTATGATTTTCTTCAAATGTTTTGGTATAAAAGATTTAAGGATAAAAATTCTTCATTTTTAGGCTAAGTAAATGGTGCTCTACAAGTTTACAATTGGACATTTTTGTCTATCTTTTACGGTTTTTAAGATAATTTTTCAATAACCTTGAGGGGACTTCTCAAGGTCAAAATTTGAGACATTATTGGATTGCTTCACCCAATTTTCTTACTTACCTGCTTTATCAGATTTGAAGTATCTTCAGTATTTTCAGAAATATTTCAAAGACGCTCAGACTTTTTTTACCACGTGAAGAAAGAACTTATAGTCAAACTCTACGTTCAGTTGTTTTCGCTGCTGGTGGCGTCACTGCTAAAACATTCCTTTCACAGAAATAAACTTGTGACCGTGGGTCACTGCCACACTCAGCACCAGATGTCCCCACTGTTGAATGGCCAACGGTCAAGGGCCAATCATGATTGACCTGCAATCTGCGACCACCAGGGGGGAGATATGAAAGAGGTTGAGGAGCCAGAAACCAGTCAGTAGTTAGCAGACCAGTTAGGACACAATGTCCAACACTGGCTCTCTCTGCCTACTGTTTCATCTGATGAAACCTAGTTGAAGAGAACATGTGGTGGCCATAGGTTAACTTATGGCAGGTGGAATAGTTTATGATCGGCCTCGCTGCCCAGGACCGTTGTCCTGGCCAGCAAGGGTCGATCTTGAGTTAAGAGTACTTGGTGGTACCGTGACGTGGCGTGCAGGGAAGCAACATCAACCCCTAGACAAACTGATTAAAAAGCCAAAAACCCAATAATACGGTGTCTTCCTTGTGTTTTCCATCGTGACTTGGATGTCCAGGTGCACAACTAGCATCCCCATGCTAGGATTGCTTGACCCCCATGATCACAAACAAGAAGTAATCAATTGCAAGTATGATTTGCTTTTTTTATTTTTAATAACTTTTTCCCAAAAGTTTTTTTGGTTTCACTAAGTTTTAAATTATTGCTTAATTGTTACACAATAGTTTAATCATAATTGATCAATACTTAACAATTTAAGAAAGAGCTGAAGATATTTTAGATTTTAAAATTCTGTATGAAAGAAATGAAACCATCAGTTCTAAGTTATAACAAAACTTTTATAAACTTTAAAGGAAACCACACACTACAAACGAATATTTTTTCTTTTCTGTTACATTATATAATTACAAGGGAAAATTGCATACCTTAAACTCTGTAGGTAGTCATATTGCTTTATTTATGGTTATTTATAGATATGACTTTTTCACTATATAATTATATCTATACTGCACCTACATTGTTGACTCCATAATTTATCATTTTTCTTTTCTTTTTTTAGTGCCAGAAGCATTTTGGTCTGATTTGGTGTATTGGACAGTCTATTAGTTTATCTTTTGGAATAATTGCAATTATAATTTCTTCTTATACATAGGTAAGTGTAGGTATAGAAACCTGTAGTTATAATTTTAAATTCCTTATATTATAAGAGAGTTTGTGCCACTACATTAAACGTGATAGTTATGAGTTAAAACCTCATAACTTAATTTAAACGTTGCAAAGACCAAAAAAGGTGCTTGTGATAACAAGAAACTTACAGGACAAATCTTAATCAATACACGAAATCAATGCAACAACAAAATATTAGTCAAAACATGCCAAACAGACCAAAATAAAATAAAAACTTAGCGGTTATATTGCTTTAGCCCCAGGAATCATATATTGCAGTTTTTAGAAGTGAATGGCCTCACATAATTGTGATTTCAATCTTAGGCTGAAATTTGTCTATATACGTATTACTATTTTGAATTTGTCGTTGCCACTTGTAATTGTGAGCAGAGTTAGTTATATCGGAAAGCGTTCTGATCGATTGCCTCTGCTATTTTTATATCGATTGTGAAGGAATTAGTGTTATGAGGTTTTTCTTCTAGCCGTGAGGTTTTTCTTCTAGCCGTGAGGTTTTTCTTCTAGCCGTGAGGTTTTTCTTCTAGCCGTGAGGTTTTTCTTCTAGCCGTGAGGTTTTCTTCTAGCCGTGAGGTTTTCTTCTAGCCGTGAGGTTTTCTTCTAGCCGTGAGGTTTTCTTCTAGCCGTGAGGTTTTTCTTCTAGCCGTGAGGTTTTTCTTCTAGCCGTGAGGTTTTTCTTCTAGCCGTGAGGTTTTTCTTCTAGCCGTGAGGTTTTTCTTCTAGCCGTGAGGTTTTTCTTCTAGCCGTGGGGTTTTTCTTCTAGCCGTGGGGTTTTTCTTCTAGCCGTGGGGTTTTTCTTCTAGCTATGAGGTTTTCTTCTAGCTATAGGTTTTTCTTCTAGCTATGAGGTTTTAACTCATAACTACAACGTTTAATGCAGTGGTGCAATCACCCTAATAGCTTCGCTTTTATACAGTATAGTATATGTCTGAGTGTTTTTGTACTTATGTTCTTCGCCTTCTGGAGGACCGATTAACACACTTTGAGCTGAAACTTGGCACATAGACTTGTTGCCGATGACAATGCATTCTATTAAATTAAGGATCAAATACCCGCATGATGATTATATTTCAGCAACAACGGCAATAAAATGAAACAATGATACAACGCCCAAATCTTATTGCAATGGCTCAACCATTGAAACATTTGTGGTTTGGTAGTGTTATCATAACGAGCCGGCAATGTCAATGTAGCACACGAGCAATGATGTGCCGGCGCTGACAATACATTATATTTCTGTGTTTGTTTGACCACATATTGAGACTGGTTAAGGTTAGATGCTTGTTGCAGGCGTTAAGGTGCATTTTCATTTGCGAGAAATGCCATTTCTCGCGCTCATTTTTCAATAATTGCGCGACAAAAATTGCACGCTTGTTCATTTTCATGCAAGCTAGACTTGCAAAGGCATACAATTGTTGGCACGATTCGGTTTCTTGCACGCTTCTGTCAAGTCTAGCTTTACTCACAAAATTGCGCCTAAAATCGCGTCATGTGACAATCTGGACCAACAGTTTTGGCATTTGAACAGGCTCCACCCACAATTGCAAATGGCGCTGATTTTTTTTCCTCCACCTGAATTTTCAATCTTGATTGATCAATGCCATCCACATCCAGAAAAGCCAAAAAATAATAAATTCAGCAATATTTGATGCTAAACATTTCAAAGTAATGAATATTTCACGAAATGGCAACTGATTTTTACAAAATTTTTAAAAGCGAAAAGTGGCCTTTTTTGCTCCCATGAAAATGCTCAAGCCAAAGCTTGATTTTTAATTTGGTGCGATTGTTGGCACGATTTTTATTGTAGCGATCTTTATTGTGGTGCGAGAAATTCTCTCGCAAATGAAAATGCACCTTAAGGATTAATCTCGCTCGCTCGCTGCGCATTGCGAGATTAGTCTTTAGGTTATGTGGTGATTCTGACTTGGTAAAACAAGCAAATGTTTGCAAGGGCGACTGAGTGGTAGTCCATGCCATGGAATTTACATGGGTACATCTTGCATATAAAGGATTTACATTTCTTTTTTGGGGGGTTGATGTTGTTATTTATTTTTATTATTAAACTTTGCAATTTTTTGTCCGAAAAAATTAAAATACGAAATCATTAAAAAAAACGAAATTTTAATGTGATTTCGTTTTAATTTTTTCATCTTTTGAATTTCATAACGAAATAAAATAAATCTAACAGCCCAAGTTAACGGATCGTTTTTTATGATTAATTTTTCTACGAGAAATCGCAAAGTCTCTATTATTATTTTATATATCTATATAGTTGTAATCTCATTATGTTATAGTTATACTTTTTATTTTAGAAATTTAATTTGGAACAATCTAGGGATATATTCCTGACCACTCAAATATGTCCTTCAGGATCATCTCAAGATTATTCATGTTCAACTTGGTAAAACTTGGTGATTAAAAATAATTTTTTAAGAAGAAAACTAATTGTTATGCATTTTTGCTGTCGAAGAATCCTTTTTTGAAACTGGAAATTGTTATTTTTTTAATAAATTTTTTTATTAATCTAATCTTTTTTTTTTTTAATCTAATCTTTCGAAATTAGAAAATGATTAAAGATGACCTTGAAATTTGAGGTTATACGTATACTGTATAAGGTACATATTTTTTTATATTTACTCCTATTAACACATTTGTGTCTTATGGTATCATAAACCAAGAATTCTTGGTTCATGATGAGATTTGATTAAGAGATTTGATGCTATTTTCTCAAACTGTTCTTTGGTTGTAACCTTATACTATTTTTGGTGTAATTTTTTCCCAATTTTTCATAGATTTACTTCAGCACGATTTTTGCCATTGATACTCATAAACAACAAACTTATGTGTTTTTTTTGGTTTTTGTTTTTAAGTAATTATATTTACAGTATTCTAAAATTTACCATCATCTAATAATTTATGCTAAACCATAAATGTCTGGTATGACAGATGAGAATAGATGTAAAGCTAAGTTTTGATCTTTCATCTTTTGCTAGATCGGATGGGTTTGTAATCAACTCTAAAAAATGACATAACCCGAGAGGATTTCCAACTTGTGACAGTCATTTTTTTGAGGGCATTGTCTAGTGACAGTGACCACGAGGAGAGGGCGTTTACACACAAAATCTAGCCGAGATAAGGTGCGCACTGAATGTGGCAGAATTGCAATAAGACAGATAAAGAAAAGGGAGACCTGATTCTCAAATCATGACAATATTTAATAATAGCGTTAACAGATAACAATAAATATACCGAGGAACATAAATATATAACAACAATTAATACTAACATTAGGGGCTGATTACATATATAATAGTTAATATAAATAAACGAGAGTTCTAGCTTCCGTTCCTGGTATCCTAAGTGGTTCTAAAGGAAAGGGAATGCATCAATTCATCTAACGGTTGACTTTCTTAGTCGTCACAAGGTTTGGGCTGACCGGGTCAGGTGATGCGGTTCCCAGACAGACAACAACCGGGGATACGGTGATTTCACCGTATCACTCAATAACGAGACATAACGATACTATAAATACCGGAGAAAGAGCGCAGATGAGTGTTACTTGGCGATAAGCATCGCCTAAGTCAAAGATCGACGTTCCGCATCGTAACATACGTTCAGGAATCATTATTACAACCGAATATAGAGTGGTCAATAACTGTCTGTCCCACTAAGACCATTCACGATGTGTCATTATACGCGCTTAGGTTGAAATGTATATTCGCGGTGCATAGGCTTCCGTGACATAAATGCCACGACTACTACGGTCTTTACGGTTTTCCACCAGCCGGCTCATAGCAACAAAGCTTTTTGTACCACATAAATGCAAGTAACGGTTAGCAACATATAAATATATCTTTAAATGAACTTTAGGGGCACTGAAACTGAGCTCTGCAAGCTCTTATATAGTGGACACTCCATAGGAGGTTGGACTGGAGTCCAATGGGACATCAGTACGATCTACAAGGGGCGGTCACTATATGACAACAGGTGACTCGAGGGGATGTTGGACCAATCTGGACAACTTCTCCATAACTCAAATGAGTTATGCACCTGTCGGAGGTCAGAGGTCGTTACTACGTCAGAGAAATGGGTCACAGGTGTGGTCAATTTTCCCTAGATATACAAAAGAGAGTAATTATCGTGGTCAACTGACCACAGCAAATACCTATCATAAGATAACTTCCCATGTCAGAATAATAATATACAATATTATTATTCATCATAATCCATAAAATACACACACTTATCAAATATTTACTGATCCAATATTATAAAGCTAAGCATGAAACCAGAGCTAGGTAACATAAATAGGCATTATTTGAATGTGGCGCGACTTGGTGGTCAGCGCCATCTAGTGGTAGAATAGTAAGGTGATTTTCCGGGATTCGACGTCACAAACTGAAAGTCAATTTTGTTCCATCACTTGAAAAGCAACCCTGAACAACTTGCCTTTCAAGTCATTTATTGTTGAAATAAAATTGTGTGAGTATTTCCATTTTATTTCAACAATACTTAATGTTAATTGTAAGATGGCGCTTGCCTCGAATTAATTCAAAACGTAAGAATTCATATTTTAATTTAAAGAAAAAAAATTTGCACATATGTGTATTGAATTATGCTGTTGTCTATGTTCCTACGAAGTTCTCACTTTAATTTTTACATTTGTGAGTATAACTTTTAACACTGCATTAATATTGTGATGTTAGTAACTATTTATTATATGATGATAAATTCTGTTAAATTTCATGTCCAAAGCTAAATGGAATAATTATATACTTCTTACCAATTATCAATCGTAAATATTTCGATAATGATGCAGTACTAGCTTTGACCATAGTCTGTGCCACTGTAGAAATAATAACATTTATATGCTTGGTGGTTTCAATATTCAAGGTATTATACAGATTTTATAATAACTCCATGATTTATCACTTTTTTTTCTTGTTTTCAGTGCAAGGATCAATTCTGTGTGATTTGGTTAATTGGACAAATTATATGTTTATTTTTTGCAACATTTGCAGTTATAATTTTAATACGCTCTGTAGGTATGTATAGTACAAGACTAGTCATGCCATCTCATTATAATGTTATATTGATATTAATATATTAGAAAGTTAATTTGGGATAATTTAAGGATGCACTCAAAGTTGACCTTCAGGAGCATCTGAAGATCATTTATCTTCAACTTGGTACAGGATATGAGGTGTACTCTGTTTTTTAAAAATTGACTTGTCATTTTCAGCTTGATCTTTGGCCAGATGTGTGGAGTTTTTATTGGCAACTTAAAGAATTGGTGCATGAGTATTTAGAGTAACTTATATAATGTGGGATTTAAAAATTCTGCCTGCAAGTGCACAGCATGGACTTCCACTGATGGACAACCAAACGATTTAGCTGTTTCAGCTGCTGCTTTTAACTTAAACTCAAGAAACACTTTAATTCGAAGCATTACTCTGTTCTTATTCATACATAAATGTTTTTACTGAGTATGTTTTTAGATAACATTCTGTAAAATTACTTAAAAAAATTACTGGCAGCATTACTGAATTTTTTACAGTGTAAAGATTTATGGAACCAAATTGATAGCGCTCTCTATTGATACTTCACAACACAAAAACTAGTGTGGTTCAGTTATTACATTCTTTGTGCTTAATTGTCTTTAAGGCTGATTGTAGTATACTGTATACAGGGTGTTTCACAAAAACTGTCCCCTAGACAATAGTTTTATAAAAAATAGGCCATGGAGAATGGTCACACAATCTTTGTGCTGTGTTCGGTGCTACAGCAATTGGCCACCAGTCGTCATGTATCCGTGCACGTCATGAACATGACGTGCCATATGATTGGCTGATTGACACGTGTCAATCAGCGCCCTCGGTTTTGTGTATATAAGTTTGTGTTGGCAATAAAGAACTCAGTCATGCTGAGAACCATTATCAAGCTTGTCTTCCATCTTTAGCACATTGTTCATCTTGATATCAATACTTATCAGTTTGACTTTGAAAAAACCTTTTAAGTAATTACAATGCTATCTCGGAAACTGTGCATTGTAGCTGCCTATAGTTTTAATTAGAAAGACTTTATCTCTCTCTTGTGTGACATTGGAGGTTGTCTGTCTTTTTACACAGGAGTATCATGTTTGACTACTATTGATCTAAGTATTAGCAGCATTGAAAAACAAGCCAAACAGCTAAAATTCTATTTAAAAAAAACCAATTTGAAATTGAAGTAATTGATAAAATTAAGGACTTGATGAGTAGAACTCAAGAAAACCAAATACAAAGTACAAAGAATTTGATTTTGTAAAAAAATTAAAGAGAGTATTTGTGCTAGTATAGTGCTGCCTTTCTACATATTTTATTTATCAAGAAATTACTGCATTTGCAACATATGTTACATATGAGACTATTAAACTTGAACAAGCAGAATATATTCTTACTATATAAACTTACTTTAATTTGATTTCTATCAAATTTTTATAAATTAATCAGTCAATAATTACTCAATTTAATCTTTCTTTGCTTGTTTATTCTTATTCAGAGTTTATTGAAGGCAATGGCAAACGAAATCACAATTTTTGATTTTGTATTTCCAAATAAAAATCTTATTTCTACAGGATGTGGAAAATGCATTCTTTTAAAGTCAGGTATCCAGAATATATTCAATACTATTTTGAGTATAAAAAATATTTTAAAAAACAATGAATTAATTTAGATGCTATTAGATATACACCAAAAGACAGTGAACTGTTCTTGGTTTATTTTTCCGAGACATTAAGATGCAACACTCAATCTAAAGTATAGTAGAACTTAAAAGTTGCATGACACTACAATAGGTGCATTCCATGTTCAAATCATCTGCTATCTTACAGTATATGCTTAGAAAATAATAAAATTAGAAAAAAAATGTTAAAAATTTTATGAGTTGAACATGGAATGTGTTTATTATATAAGAATTTTATATAATAAGAGTTTTCTTCAGCACTTTAACCAATAAGTATTATTTATTTTTTAAAAAAACTTTTGAAAAATTTGTTTTCAGATATATTTAATGCAAACATGTTAACATTCGTATTTTAGTGTCACCCAACAGGTGCATACGGTTATTTGTAATCCGCCTACAGGGAAATATTCGTATCAATAAACACATGTAAAAATACTGTCAACCCTTTTGGCCACGCGTGAATTCAATCCTGCTAAATCAATTACATCCGTCAATAATAACGACAGGTTATGGGACCAAACGCTTAAACCACTGCTGAAAAAGATTTCCAGACGAAAAAAGGCAAGAAATAGACAAAAATTTGTAAATATTTGCACAAAAAATATACAAACGCAATATGTCGGCCTCCATTCCGAAAAGTGATCGATTGGACAGCACAAATTATGCCACTTGGAAAATAATAATTGAAGCGGTATGCAAAAAGAATAAATCATGGAACTACGTCAGTGCAAAGACCCCGAAACCAGAAGCCACAGATGCTGCAGCACTCGCAACTTGGACCCAAGGGGACGATGACGCGCAAAATGATCTCATCTTAACATTGAAACCGGACCAAATTCTACACATCCAAAATTTGCCTGAAGCGAAATCTGCAAACGACATTTGGAAACGACTGCAGGAGATCCACGAGAAAAAAGGTGACTCAGAAATTGTATCACTCGTTATCGACGTAATGACTCGAAAATTTGAAAACGGGAACGACCTTGAGAAACACCTGAATTTCTATTCCACCACGGCGCACAAACTCTCAAATCTTGGCGAGAAAATTTCCGACAAAGTGATTATCGCCACGCTATTAATCAGTCTACCAGATAATTTTGCCGCAATTCGAAGCGCAATTCGCACGATGGAGACGTTGCCAACACTCGACAAAGTGAAAAGTATGATCAAAGAGGACAATCCAGACCGAGGCCAACAAAACCCAGACTCTGCATTGTTTACAAAAAATAACTACCAACAAAAAATCATACGACAACAATCGAAAAAATGACAACAAGGACCGGAAGTCGAATCAAAAACAATTTCCAAGACGAGACCAACTGCAAAATGCGGCCATTGTGGCCGAAACGGTCATGAACTAAAAAACTGCCGTTTTCGACTTCAAATGTTAGAAAAAAGTAAATCTGAAAACACCTCACGTGCGGACGAAGCTTTCACCGTAGCATCAACCTGCCACACGCAAGAAGACGCAACCAGCTGGATTTTGGATGGCGGGACAACTTCGCACATGTGCAACAATAAAAATAGTTTCATAAACATCAACAAAGATGATGTCCGAAGTGTGAAAATGGCGAGCTCGGCCACAACTACAGGCAGCGGAGTCGGAACAGTTAGAATCACCGAAGAAAACGGACTTTCAATGACGTTATCGGACACTATACTAGTTAAAGACCTGCGCACAAACCTGATGTCGGTGAGCAAAATAACCGATAAAGGTTTTGAAATCCATTTCTCAAAAAATGCCGCCAAAATCATAAATGAGAGGACGAACAAAGTGACGCTAACCGCACGACGCAAAGGGAGCTTATACATCGTCGACGAGACGAGCGACGAGGCAAGCATTGCATCAACGAAGTCAACTTTGCAACAATGGCACGAAAAGTTGGGGCACTTGAACGAGCAAGATTTACGCAAAATGATTAAGTTAGGCATCATTGATGGCGCCAACATTAAAACCAGCGATCGACTCAGCACGTGCGACATCTGCATTAAAGGCAAACTTACCCAACTGCCATTCCCAAAAATCAGTGAAAACAAAAGCGATGACTTACTCGAATTAATACATTCTGATGTATGCGGGCCAATGCGGACGAGCTCACTCGGCGGC
>JH430588.1:4277-24533 GCA_000239455.1 Strigamia maritima | reverse complement strand
GTCTTGTTAGCGACACTCTGGTCAGATGGCCCGAGTATTGATCATCATCTGTCTGGACGCATTGTCATTCGGCAATGCCAGCCCAAACCTTGTGACGAATACAGCCAAAAGTCAACCGTTAGTCGGATCGACCTCCCACTCCAAATCCTGTTAGAACCACTCCAGACCAACCAGGAATGACTGATAGAGATCCAGACCTAGACATACTCCAGATTACCCTCGTATACTTATATTATTACATTCTGTTCGATAGTATATTATTCCTGGCTTTAGATTTGTATAAGTAATTGTTAGTCAGTGCTCTGTTAATAAATGTAGATTGTTATGGTTTTGATAAGTCATGTGTATATTTTCCCTCTGAGTTTCCATACAATTTTCACACACTGAGCTATCACTTCCGTATCTCGCGTAGTTGGTAGTGATTTAGTCAGTATTTCGAGGTTATTATCGCTTGGTAATTTCCCCGGATATCGGATCGTCACAAAATTTATTTGATATAAAAGCCAGGTGAGATTAATTCTGCTTCATTCTCATCCGACTTGGACGCCAGACGTATCAAAAGGACCGAACAGACGAATTTCAACAACTTTTGGACCACGTGTTTTGACGATTTTCGAAACAATAATCACTGTTACGACAACAGTGTGGTAAATATAATAATATAGTATTATTATTAGCCGTAGTTTAGACTTTATTTAGTTTAAATTGTTAGAGTGTCGATAGGATAATTATTAGAATTATTCCTGTCTATTTTTATTTAAATACTAATTGTATTATCTACACTTTGTGTTTATTTTAGTTTTAAGGTTTAAGTTGTTTGTTATTTCAACACATATTATGTCGAATCCAAACAATTTGACACGGCATGATGGGTACTTTAATCAAACTACTACACCACGTGACCAAACAAATCGTTCACATACACCAATTCTCGCTGACCCGCGATTAGTGGCGTATTGCAACTTTTTCAAGTTGAATCCCCGGTACTTTCCAAATGTTGAAGAGGCCCGGGCTTTTAACAAAGAAAGAGAACAGGCAGACAATGCCGCAACACTAGACGAATTGCAGCGTGCTAATAGCACTAACAGCTCGACCAGTAAGTTGAACAAGGATAAACAGATGCTAATTGATTTTTGCAATCAATACCATCTGGATGCCAACTGTTTTGCAAACATTAAGGATGCGAAAGCTTGGATGGCATCATTCCAAGTTAAGTCTCCTTCTGTACTATCGAACAATGATTCGATAAATACAGTAAGAGATCAAGCATTTTTTGCATTTTGTGATGAAAAATCACATAGATGCAACTGCTTTTCGCTCGATTAAAGAAGCTAGGATGCATGTTAACACCATGCGCCGACCTTTATCGATGCCACAATCGACAGTGACTCCGAAACATCATGATGGTTCAACACTAACGATTGAAATTACTGTTGGATCACCATCCAGGCGATCTGATGGTAATTCACCTTCCAGAATGCTGAGGGATGTCTGCCAATTTTTCTTTTTGAATGTGGCTGACTTCACCTCAGTAAGGCAAGGCCAGTCGTATGCTGAAAGCCTGCGACTGGCATGCAAGGATGGTAACTTCAGACTGGTAGTGAATGAGAAGAAACACAAGAGAGATCCTGTGTATCATTTACGTGTCTTCGAGAATTACTGTAGAAGGTTTCAGCTGTCTTCAGCAGATTTCGCATCTGTGGTAGACCTGAGAACATCTGCAGGGGTTGGCAACTTCCAGCCAAACACAAACCAATTCTGGTATGGGTTTGGCAGGAAGAAGTCCCAGTGTAATGAATAGGCCTCGATTGCTACCACCAGTACCTTTCAGGCATATTCCATTACTGCCAACTTCAAGTCCTGCTACAGTGATTCCACAATTGAATTTACAATCAAGTGCGGGCTCACCACAAGCAGCGACGACTGGTGCTACAGAGCAGTTCCTGTATTCAGGGGCCGTGAAAAGCCCTCGAAAACAGGTGCCACCTCAACCTAAAGTACAGAGACAACTGTTTTGTACTCCTCCGAAAACTAGGACTGTTGCCCTAACTCCTACTGTTAGAGAGGAGTTGGGACTGACTCCTGTTACTTTTAGCACCAAATCAAGAGCTGGACGATTGTTGACTGCCATAGAGGCCACTCCTGGAGTTCTTGGTCTACCAAAAACTGCTTCGAGTGACCCTGGACAGAAGAAAACAATTTATGTTGCCATAGCAACACCAGTTCCTCCATATCAAGTCAAGGGGTCTCAAAGCACTCCGTCCCTCGGCTTGCGTTTGGAATCCATAGACAAAAGAGTCCACCTTTGATTAGGGATCAACAGACCCCTTTTAAAAGTATCTCTCCTATACCTATGGAGATGAGCCCAAGGTTTGCCCCTTCTATTCCTATCTTAGGAGGAAAATACAGACCTTCTGTAGCTCATCACATGTCTAAGGGTCGACACTCTCAGGTTGGGTCACCTTCTGCTACCAGGCAGAGTACACCCCAACAGAGAAATGATATTTTTTCCTCACCAGTGAAGGGACCACACTTCAAGGCGCCTTCACCACTGAGAAATCAATTCGACAACCACCACCTTTCTGGCAACCACCACCCTTTTGGTTCAATCCGAACCAAGGAGCTGGTCAAACCAGAAATACACAGGCAGGGAATGGTTCTACAACTAATGCTGGACCAGTCCCTCCGATGGGTAATGATCATCAAGGTTTTTCAAACCAAAATAACCATTTTCAGAGTGGATTTGGTCATGCACCTAACCAGGGCTCACAAAATTTCTCTCACCCATCTGACGGATCAAACCCAGGGATGATGAGTGCTGAACAATGTGCTGCATTTACACCAAATATAATGAACACATTTGTAAAGGCTCAATCCCAAGGAGAATCTAGTCGACCTCATAAGACTTATCTTAAGAGTGCCGACATTTTCGAATTTGATGGCTGTTCAGAAAAGTGTATGCGCTTTCTGGAAGTGATCGAAAACACTGCGACAGCCAAGGCTATACCATTAGATGAAATGGTACACCTTGGTATTCCTAGTTTCATGACAGATGTTGCTAAACTTTGGTATAAAGAAAACCAGCATCTGTTCACAGACTGGACAACGTTTCATGCATTGTTCATTGCTAGATTCGATGTTCCCGAGGAACAACGAGTCCAGCAAGTACAAGCCATCACGCAAGGTGAAGAAGAGTCACTTTTCTTTTACGTGGCGCGCTTTCACAAAGCTTGGATTCGACAATCCACGATGCCCGATGTAATGGCGGGTTGGACTTTTATCCAACATGCCTCTGCACAAGGCAGAATGCGATTGGAGAATCGTAACTTGCTGCAACTTGGTATCACAGCTGTACATAAGTACATCTGCGACAACAAATTGTATTTTAGTGCCGGAACACAGGTGTTGGCAAGCCAGAGTGCTAAAGATTCTATCAATGGCACTCAGACCGAAAAACCCATCTTTCCGCCTAAGCAAAAAGCGAAGACTGCTCTAAAAGCAGTAAATCAGGTGACAGAATCAGACACTGTTAATAGTGACACTGATTCTGATACTGTAGATACTGCGGAAGAATTTCTTAATCTTATCATGAATAAGGCTAAAAAGTTCACCGCAAAGATGGTTCAAAAACAGAGACTCGGACGTGCAACCACTGTAATAAGAAGGGGCACATGCGAGTAAATTGCTATGCATATCAAAAGACAGCTGAATATAAGCAGAAATATGGTGTGACAGCAACTGGCGAACCATGTTCTAAAAAGAGCAGGTCGGACTCCTCTTCGAAGACTAGTGAGTCGAGTGTGACACCAGGTATCCAGTTTCAGCTCGACGCACTAAGGAAAGAGCTGGCCAACGCTCAGACACAGCAGAATGAATCTATCAAAGATATAATCAGGAAACAGTTAACTGAGTTTTTGGCTGTGTCAAAAGTTAGCACATCAGGAGATGTTGTCAAACAAATCCCTGATGCAAAAAACTAGTAGGGGAGGAAGTACAATCTGAAAAGACACTTCCTCCAATGCTAGAAACTGTGATCCCTACATCCAAAACATCCGGTAGTTCAACAGGTGGTTTGGATGAAGACCTGGAGAAAATGAGACTTCAATTGAAACGCTTAAACATCTCCAGTGGGGCTCATGATGAACACAGTTTCCCTGCTTTCTGGAAAAAGAGAAAGAAGAAAATTGTGTGCTGTACTAAAAGGGGTCGTGGCCCATCCAAGTTCCAAAATGTCTTTCTAAGATGTCTTGAGAACTCAAATGATAGCCCACGTATGCCTATAGTCATCGAAAGATTAAAGTACAATGTATTGATGGACTCGGGGGCCACCCAATGTTTCATAGGAGAGCAAATGCTCTATGACAATGGGTGTCTACCGGGTTACATTCAAGAACCCCCCAGGAAAATACATGCAGTTGGTATTGTTCATGAGCTTGTTGGACAGGTGACTTTATGTATTCAATGGGGCGAGGAACAGATGACCCCATGACATTTTACATATTGCCATCTAAAGTGTGCAATCTGATAATTGGCCACAACTTTATGAGAAGAGTTGGCCTATTACCGGATGCGCATGCGGGTTTGTTCAAATGCAAATTCTTACCACATCTTGTGATACCTTATGCCTCTGAAAACGATGAGTCTCAGGGTACTAAGATAAACTCCCTTTTAATGAATCAAGATATCAAACTGGATTCATTGGATTGGGATGAGAAGTTGGTCGCTGGCAGCAATTGTACAGCCGACCAAAAGCTCATGTTAAGAGAAGTGTTGGCAGGTATTAAAACTGTTTTCAGTGATAAACCTGGTTGCACTCACTTAACAACACACAAGATTAAATTCAAGCCGAATGTTGCTATATCCAAAAATGCATATAGGCAGCATAACCCGCAGAAAAAATCGATAATGCTGGTTCTTGTAGAAGAATTAGAAGAACTAGGCCTTATCGAGAAATCAAATGGTCCGTTCATCAGTCATCCTGTCATTGTGGCAAAACCTGATGGTCGTATCGTTTGTGCATCGACTACAGATGGCTTAATGCCATTACTGAAGTCGAAGTTACTCAGATGCCAAGTATTGACATTCTCATACATTAGTGTGAGAAGGCTAAATACTTCACGTCACTTGACTTAGTAAAAGGTTACTATCAAGTGGCGATGGCAGAGGAAGACAAGTGTAAAACCGCGTTTTACACTCCAAAGGGTACCTACCAATTTGTTAGAATGCCTTTTGGTTTGTGCAATGCGCCCAACACCTTTCAAATGCTAATGGAGAAGGTGTTGAAGAGACATCTTGGTGAATTCGCCGCGGTATACCTCGACGACGTCATCATTTTCTCTAACACTTGGGAAGAGCATATGACACATGTCAAGTTGGTGCTGGGAAAATCAAAGCAGCTAACTTGACTGTGAATGCTAAGAAGTCAAAATTTGGAAGGACAGAACTAAAGTTTCTGGGCCACTGGATCATACCTCAGGGACTGAGAGGTGACCTAGACAAAATTTCGGCGATAAAGAAGTTCCCTACACCGACGTGTGGAAAGGATATTCAGCGTTTTCATGGGATGTCCAATTTCTTTCGGAAATTCATCCCACATCACGCTGAAATGTCTAAACCACTCACTAAATTAATGGGTGGTAAAGACACTGATTTCCAGTGGGACACGGAACAAGAGGTAGCTTTTCAAAAAGTAAAAGATGCCCTTTGTAACGAAAATGTCTTGCTGATGCCAGATTTGAAAAAACCGTCATTCTGACGGATGCATCCCATGTTGAACTTGGGGCGGTACTCTGTCAGGATGTTCCAGTATGGTGCAATAAGAAACAAGACATGATTGCAAAACCACGCCCTGTTGCTTTTGCAAGTAGAGTCTTAAGGAGAGCAGAGGTGCGATACTCTACTCCTGAATTAGAGTGTGGTATGGGCTATAGATAGATTTAGACCGTACCTCGAGTACACTACATTCATTCTGGAATCCGATGCTCAAGCACTTAAGTGGTTGATGTCGACTCCAGAACCTTCAGGCAGATTTGGATGCTGGGCAGTGAAAATCCAGTGTGGAGCGTTCAAAATACTGTATAGACAAGGTATTCAGAACAAGATAGCGGATGCCCTTTCAAGAGCCCAACTACCTGTTACAGAAATACCTATCACTGATCATGTGGAGGAAACTGAGGTAACTCAGTTTTGGCCAGATTGGTCAGGAAACCCCTCTAACCCAGTACAGAAGATTTCTGAGAAATCAGAATACTTCTGTAATGTTGGTGTCAAGTTTTGCCCTGATAAATCCTGCAAGGATTTGTCAAAGCAAGAAGGGGGAGGTGAGGTGGACGAGCCTGAAACTCTCCACAGTGCCTTAACTGAGATTCTCAATGATATCCCACCTACTAGGAGTGACATCATTGAAGCTCAAAGATCAGATCCAGTTTGGAAGAAAATTCGAAACTATCTGAATGGAAGTGAAGAAGTTTAGACAAAAATACCATAACCGTGTCGAATGGAAACACAAGATAAGAGGCTACATCTTGGATGTTGATGAAAATGATCAATCCAAGTTGTTAGTATTCTTTAGGCCTACCTTTGAAGAGGAACTGAATGACTCTGGTAACGGATTCAAAACAGTTATTCCTCGATCATTGGTCAGGAGAGCATTATTTACTTGTCATGGGCACCCTTTGAGTGGTCATGCAGGTAGAAATAAAACTCTTGATAGGGCTAAACACTTGTACTATTGGCCTAGAATGGACCGTGATGTGCGTCACTATGTGAATAGTTGCGTGCATTGCCAGACATATAAACCTAGCCAACAGAAGAAGTGGGCTGCTCCTTACACACCACATAACATGACTACTCCATGGGAAGTGATGTGTATGGATCTAATGGGGCCAAAGCCAGTGTCTAGAAGCCAATACAAATGGATCCTGGTCATTATTGATCAATACACTAAATTTGTAGAACTATCTGCTGACTACGGCCACCAGCAGCAAGATTGTGGATAAGGTGAACGAGGTTGCTTGGAGGTTTGGACATCCATCCAAAATTATAAGCGACAACGGTCCCCAGTTTGTGAGTACGATCTACAAGGAGTTCTGTGCCAAAAGGCACATAACTGTTGGTAGCACTAGTACTTATCATCCACAAGCAAACCCTACGGAACGTGCAAATAGAGACATTAAGATGATGTTAGCTATTTACACTGATGTACATTCACAATGGCCTTGCTATTTGAATGAGTTTGCCTATGCGCAACGGACCAACAAGTACGAAGCCACGGGCTACTCTCCTCTACACCTAAATACGGGCCGCACGGTACCCTTACCTTTCGACCCGCGTATGGTGACAGGTAGAAGGAGACTGGATCTAAACAATCCAGAAGCTTTTGTCAATGATCTGATGGACACCTTGAGAAGGGCCCATCAGGACATGTACAGAAAAATAGCTGACAATTATGAGCGTCATCGGCGAATTCACGAAGATAAATTTTATATTTGTGAATTCCAAAAGATGGACCTTGTCTGGAAGAAGACATATATTGTCAGATGCAGATAAAGCTATCACCTCGGGATTCTCTCCTAAAAGAGACGGCCCGTGGGAAATAGTGGAAGTGCATGGCGGGGGAGCTTACAAGTTAAGACGAGTGTCTGATGGAAAGATCAAGCGCTCAATTAACATAAAAGACCTCTCTCCATACATTCCTGAGTATCCAGTGGAACAATGGGTTCAGGACCAAACTGTTGGTACTGATGTTCCCCATGATACGCCCCAGTGGATGGAAGAGGTAACACCACCAACTACCATTCCAACTTCGGTAGTCGTACCAAACTCAATCGAGAGTGATGACGGTGAACCGATAGAAGTGGATTCCCCACTAGTAGTTCCCTCTTCTGTAGAGAATAATACTGGTGAGCTTTTTTCAATTTCGCCTACAGCAACACCTACAGTGTCTAGACACCGTGAGCGTCGCCAGAAAGCGAGGGATCGTAAAGAGCAAGCCCTTGTACCTTACAAGAAAGCAAAACGTATTCGTAAGCGGAACACCAAATACGATGACGATTACGTTACTCTTTTAGAGTCCATGATAATTCATTTTAGTAAATAAAAGTAATTATCATGAACTAGATCTTAGATATTCTTTAAAGTTGAAAAATATTTCTGCTAACAGACTCTTGTTTAACTTTACTGCAATGTATACACACAATCTTATGATTCTGGGTGTCACTCTGTTGAAACAGGTAACAACCAGAATATAAAGTTTAAACATCTTAGTAGGATGAAAATGAAGATGTATACATCTTCATTTTTCTTTCTAGGTGGGACGTGTGACGGTCTCGAACCGTAGTTGTAGTGAGGAATTGCCACTAGAGTGCGCTGTTGCGTCTGTAGCGGCATATTCGAACTGTAGCAATAAAACTATAAATAACAGGATAATAAATATCACTCTTATTTATAGTATTAGCTAAAAGTAGTGGTCAGAGAATATATAAATATATATTCTGCTGACCATTCGCCCCGACGTAGTGGATGATGTAGAGGGTGGAATTTTAACATTCCACAACCTGCTTTACCCATTGGCAGCTCTGCTATCTCCACATTCCATGAGGATTAGGGAGGATTAGTAGGGTATATGATGCCATGTAAAACAGGAAGTAATGCTTCTGCATGAACTGACCTTGACCATTGAATGTTGTTTGACCTGTGATATTGCCTATGATTTATTACCTTAGTGTTTAAAGTGTTATATATTATATTTATTTAAGTGTAGTGTATAACCTTTAAAGTAAGTCTATGGTGCCTCAGGGCCTTGATCGGCCAGAAACTGAGGTATATATGAGGCAAATATGGGGCCAATATAATGGTCTGTATACCATGCACATTGGACATTGCGTTCCTCTATGGCCGCCGACATCGGGGAGGTCAACAGGCTGATCGGGCGTGGCCAAACGGCCTACAGGCGACTGGGAAGGCCACGCATCGGCGTGTGAGAACTCGAGGACGCGACACAGGACCGGGACCGACAATAGGTGAGTAAGTCACTCTGTCTACTTTTCTCCCTCTCATGGTCCCGGGCCCCCAATTTGAGATAACGCGTGGTGTAAGACGCGGAACGTGGTTTAAACCACTTAGGTCACCATCGGCAATGGCGAGACCAAGTACACCTCTTTTTCTTCTTATGTGATTTCACTATTATTTCATAGTAGTGGAATCATATTATCTGGTCAGATTACTTTTGTGTGACATACTTTAAGTCAGCCACATTCCTCGTAATCGCCAGGACCCTCAGCCATTGTGTTAAGCCTAAGCACATGGAACCACATGGTAATGTAAAGTGTAATTTTATTTGCATTTAATGTTAATTTGTATCCACCTGAATAAATAATATTTATTAATAAAGGTTAAACCAGTTTGCATAATTTATCTTGGTACATTTTTTGGTGTTTTGTATCGTGTCTTATGCACAGTGGATCGGATGATATTGTTACATATCGACCCCGATTCCACACTGTCACAAGCGTACCTTACGAGAATTGGCTGATCAAAAGAATAACCCATCCGAGGACGACAATTTATTGCGGCTAGAAGCTGACCTGCCTGAGTGGGTCAATTCAATCCTAAACAACCCGATGTCTCTCGTGAGTTTCCTAAATAATGCGCAAGCATTACGTATCGATACGAATATGAAAGCGGATGAATACATATCTGAATTCATTATGCGATTAGGAAACGAGATGAATAATTCGCGCACTAATAGCGTAGCCCACTCGTCTTCTGGGGCATTACCCCAGCAAGACGAAGAATGGGAAAAAGCTAAAGCCGAGCTCAAGAAAGCCAATGAAAGCCTAGCAAGTGATCGTCACCAGTTCATAAACGATAGGCATGATTTGGAACAAGAAAGAGAGGTCCACCAACAAATAGTGGCAGAACTGAGTGTAGCTCAGCAAAACCAAGACGCCGCTGAAAAGCGAGTCAGCGCGCTGCAAGCAAAACTCCAAGAACGCGAAGAAACACTTCGCACCGAGAAACGATTGCTGATGCAACGGCGCACCAATCAAGAAAGAGTGCTCCAGCAGATGTTGTTCGATGCCGAAACGGAACACAAAGCCCGTGTTCGACGTCTAGAAGAACAAGAGGCGGGGCTGCGGCGCAAAGAAATTTATTTGAACCAATGCCCGACCTCTACTCAGCGGAATGGACCAGTCAACGTCAGAGATGGGTCAACAGACAGCAGCACTGACGAAGACCATCCAAATAAGCGAACTGGACAGAGCCAGTTACCCAGAACAGGAATCCGCCGGGAAAGAGAAATCCCAGGATTCAATCGAGTGAATCAGCTCATCAATGAGCGGAATCAACAACAGAGGGCGAACGAGGCAAACTCTTTCGACTCAGGACGCACATCTGATCCGGAAACACGTCATACCAGGGAGACGACCAACCAGGAGAGCGGAAGGGAGCAGGGCAACCCCGATCGAACGGGAGACACAACATTCACCGCTAGGAGGAGAACCCCTGTCGGCAATCCGTATCAACTACCAGTGGGCGTCAGCCTGGAAGAATTCATCACCCGAATTCAACAGAGGAATGACGCCTTCCAAGGAAATAGTCCAGGAGCCGGAAATGGACACGCGTCAACGGGTGCCCAGAATAAACTCGACAGAGTACATCGTCGATTTTCTGCGGCACGTTGGGCCAATCAACGATTTGATACCACAATTAAATGGCCTCAAATAAAAATGGCCAAATTTGATGGATCATGGTAAGCGGGAGACCAATATTTATCGGCCGTCGCTCACGCGATTACCCGCCTGCATGCCGACCCGAACGAAATGGTACAAAAGAGAATGCCCATTTGTCTCATTGGCCGGGCCCACACATGGTTCAACAATGCTGACGTCCAAACATGGGATGACTTCATCCGCCGATTCACGCTCAAATTCGGTGAAATGGATGAAGAAATTTGAAAACAGGTCACCAATCTGAAACAAGATCCTGGTGAACCACTCGAACTTATATCAGCCGAGCAAAAGAAACGTTTAACGACGGAGGCCACAGTCTCAACGAGGAAGCACGTTATCTCCTTTATTATAAAGGATTAAATAATTTTGAGAGAAAAATTCTTTGCGATATGAACGCGCCAACCGAAGAAAACTTCAGTTCGGTGTGTCGTTTCGCTGATGACAATTTCACGGAAATGGATGCACGATATAGCGAATCGTTATCCAAAGAAGAAGCCGCCATGGCCGCCGCTCGTACTAAACGAATAGCAGACCGAAGTAAAGGATCGGAGAATGTTTTCTGATCCCGAACTTATTATTCCAGCGAATCTGAACCATCGGAGAAAAAGTCCGACGGCACGCCTGCTAATCCTCACCCAGTGCCAAAGAAGGCGTTGCTAACAAAGGTGATGGAAACCGACGATTCGACTACCACGGAAACCAATTCCGAGGTGGACGAATTCGACGATGAGGGAAATCTCATAGAAACGGAGGTCGTGTTCGCCCAAATCGGGCGCTGTCTCTCCGCCGCATGGAGATCCCCTGGACAGCGTGGGACAACACCCATCGCTAAAAAAGGAGGAACCTCTAGTGGGAGCACGCCAAACCCGAAAGCGGGGGAAAAAGCCCCATGCCATAAGTGCAAAGCGAACGATCACTGGGTCAGAGATTGTCCGATGGAACAAGCCGAGCAGACGAAAAAAATCGCTGACTTGATCGATAAAAAGCTAGCAGAATTCGCTGAAAAGGCAAAAAACGGGAATGCGCAGACGTCGAAGAAATAATGCCGTCGTCTGCGAAAATCACCCCTCCGAATCGGAACCGGAGAACTGCCCAGTACTACCAACCAGCGAAGTACTGGAGAAGTGACCTGATTCGCTTTCAGAAGAGAAAGCACAGCTTAACAATTGGAAACAAGGGGACAAACTCATCGTTAATACAAAGAGCGTAGTGTGCTATAATACTACGGTGAAAACACCGGAAGTTGCACCCGACGCTGAAACACCTAATCCACAAACCTCAGAAGAAACTAAGTTCACCAAGTGCAGATTAGGTAAACAGGATGCAAGTCGCCTGTCTCTCCTGTTGACTGGTAAACAGGACATCATGTGCAGGTATTCAAAGTGTCTTCTTTGTCACATCTGATGCAAGTTTGCGTCATGTGAATTATATTTATTATTTGTTAGATTAATAGTTTCTTTGTTTAAAGCATACAATATTCCTCTTGAGTTTATTTTCAGAAGCAAAGGAATCATAAGTTTATGCAGATCATTTAGTTATTCCCATGGACCTGCATCAGTCATCAATATGTGCAGTGTTTTTAATGTCATTGATAATTATTCTAAGTCTGTATCAATTACTTGTACTTGCTTTTGTATGATGGCGCTACTGTCTTTTGTATCCTAGAGTGACAGTTGTCAGTCAGGTCTTTTATGACATCATATGACTCACACCTGACACTCACCTGTGTGTTGCTCAACATGGCGCCTCGCATCACTTGAGGCTGCTCATGCATATGTTTTAGAGTTGTTTTTGGCAATAAACTGCCTTAGTGTTATTTTCACCTGTTCAACATCAAATGTGAGTTATTTCCTGGCATGATAAGTGTTGATACACGGCCATATATACATTTTGTCCATTTGCTCAACTTGGCGCATCTGTACTCGTCATTATACATCCGCGTGTCTCTGTCAAGCCTAACTAGGCCCAACCCATATGTCAACTAGTAACAAACCGCTTCTTTTATTTTTGGATGACAACCATTGGTAGCAGAGGTCTGGGGGAGCGGTTATCAGCATTATTCAATTTTTATTGCTGATTTTTCATCACACGGATGAGTATTTTTGCCGAGTCTTATTTTCGGGCAAAATAAGATGAAAATTGCTTTTATTTTTGCTTATCTGAGCATTTATTGCTGTTTAATAATTTTTGCAGTTGAGCCAACATGTCTAAATCCTACAAGGACCTGGATACTGTGGATAAATTGGACCGCACCAACTGGGAAAGTTGGATAATTGATGTCCAATTGATGTTAGAGCAGCATGGCCTATGGGGCTTCTCGGATGACACGGATCCACAACCTGTTGAAGCCAAGGAATTAGCCAAATGGCGGGAGCGGAAGTCTGCAGCTCGAGCAATGGTTTGCCGCAGTGTATCCAAGGAATACAGAACTGTGGCTGTGCAAGGAAAAACCTGCAAGGATACGTTTGATCGTTTGAGAGCAGTTTTTCAGCCAAAATTGCGTGCTCGACGTGCCCAACTCTGTGCAAATTTTATTATGCTTCGTTATGCAGTTAAAGAGAATAAGGCCTGTTTTATTGTGGGTGTCGAATGTGCAGCAGCTGATTGTAAGGATGCTGGTCTCCAAATTTCGGATGAAGAGCAGACCTATCAGTTAATGTATTGGCTGGACGGCACGTGGGAGGCGACCTAACAGCAGCTTTACAGTTTGGGTGATACGGAATTCACTTTCACCAAGGTTTCAACTGTTTTGCAAGCTGAATACAATCGACGCCAAGCAGATCCGGAATTCAACAAGGACATAACAATGTTTAATGAACTTAAAGCGTTTATGTCGGGCCGAGGCAAATTTAACAATTGAAAACCCAAGAATGAACAAGATTCGAGTTCACAACAAGCATCTGGATCGAATGACAGTCCAAATTCGTCAAGTTCATCGTTTCCAAATGTGCAATGTTTTAATTGCCAAGAATATGGTCATTACGCCAACAGGTGTAAAAGTGAAAGAGTAAAACGTGGTGATAAATCACGAGGTAATGGTCGTGGTCGTGGTACGTCAAGAGGGCGTGGCACGGTCAAACCTGGTAAAAATGTTGCTTATTATGTCCAGTCTTCTAAGTGTATGATTAGTACTGTCGGCAAGGATACACATTGGTATCTAGATTCAGCCTGTTCGGACCATGTGTGTAATGACAGGAATATGTTTTCTAAATTAAAGGATGTTAAGCCAATTGAATTAGAAATGGGTGAGGGGACATCTTCTGTTGTGGGTGTTGGCCAGGTAATTATTCAAGCGCCTGTGCATGACCAAGTGAACAATGTCACTCTTAATAATGTTTATTATGCGCCAAATTTTGGGAAAAATTTAATTTCGGTTGCAAAAATTGATAATGCAAAACATCAATTTCATATTCGAAATGGTCTTATAACAGTGTATGATTCTGATATTAATGATCCTTTATTATATGCTAAGTTAGATGTTGATTTGTATCGTGTAGTTGGACAGGTCAAACAAAAAGAATTTAATATTTCAAATTCTAATGCTAATTTGTGTGAGCAACGTGATGTAAATGTCACTAATAATATTAAGTCAAATATTACAACTAATGTAAGCCGAAGCAAAGTAACGGAATCTGATATTTCAAGTGTTAAAATACAGGAAGTTGCTAGTGCTGAAGTTGAAAAGTGGCACAAACGTTTTGCACACCAGAATATTAAAAGTTTTAATTTTCTTTTAGCAGATGAAAATGTCCGAGGATTTGAAATGACTGGCCAGATCAACGGAATTGATTGTGAGTCCTGCAGCGCAGCGAAGTAAACTCGAGCATCATATAAGCCGGACAATAAGTGTACTACCGGACAGCCTCTCGAATTGCTTCATACCGATGTCTGGGGGCCGAGCAGAGTAGAGTCAATGGGCGGATCACGCTATTTGCTGACGATAGTCGACGATTTTTCACGTTACGCCTGGATTTATCCGATGAAATCGAAAGATCAAGTTTTCACCATTTTTCAAGGATTTCATCCACGTGTCGAATGGATGTCAGGCTACAAAATCAAGTCGATACGCAGTGATAGAGGCGGAGAATACGTTTCCAACGAATTCAAGAATTACTTGGCCGAGTACGGAATCGAAGCCCAATTGACAAATGCGTATAGTCCGCAGATGAACGGCACCGCGGAGCGCCTGAATAGGACAATATTGGATGGAGTTCGAGCAATGTTGGACGATACCAAACTGCCAACCACGTTATGGGCAGAGCTAGCCGTAACACTTGGATATTTGAAGAATCGATTTCCGCACTCAAGAGTTGGAAACCAAATTCCATATGTGTTATGGAGGAACAGAGGATTATCACTCCGACATTTGCAAATTTCAGGATCCATTTGCTACGTTCATCACACCAAACCAGGCAGAGACAAATTAGATCCGCGTGCTTGGAAAGGGGTACTTGTTGGATACGCGATACGAACTCGAGGCTACCGTATCTGGAACATTGAGACTGACGAAGTCATCGAGTCAAAACATGTCGGGATAAAGAAAAATAAACCATGGAAGTTGGATGACAATCAACATGATCAACAATCAAGTCCGAGGTCAATATTTGACTATGACGTGTCAAATCTTTGCGATTTAGAGTCGAGTGATGATGAGGTTGACCAAGTCGAGCCGCAGAAGACGGAGACGCAACCAACCAAGTCAAAATCATCACCGGGAAGCGCGAAGAGGATTGAACCTGCAATTCCGGCGGTTCAGAATTGTCCAATTCGGACAAGGAGGATTATCAGAGCCCCTGTTGTCACCAGGCCAGGCATAACTGACATGTATCGTGGATGGGAGCACGAAGTGGTCGAAAGGATGGGAGGAGCAACTGCTAGTTTTTCTGATGTTTATTATTATGCACCAGATGGCACAAAACTCAAGAGTGCACCCGAGGTTCAGCAGTATTGCAAACTACAGAGACTATCGTTGAGTTTTGCGAAGTCATTCTTTGATTTTTCAAGGATCCCACCACCTGTCGAAACAATGAGATCAGCTACGGACGATGATTTAAACAAAAATTTAAACCCAGTCATAGGGGTTTAAATTTTGGTTTTGGTCTAGACAAGATGTTCAGTTTAAAGGGGCACTTGTTGACTTGTAAACAGGACATCATGTGCAGGTATTCAAAGTGTCTTCTTTGTCACATCTGATGCAAGTTTGCGTCATGTGAATTATATTTATTATTTGTTAAGATTAATGGTTTCTTTGTATAAAGCATACAATATTCCTCTTGAGTTTATTTTCAGAAGCAAAGGAATCATAAGTTTATGCAGATCATTTAGTTATTCCCATGGACCTGCGTCAGTCATCAATATGTGCAGTGTTTCTAAGTCTGTATCAATTACCTGTACTTGCTTTTGTATGATGGCACTACTGTCTTTTGTATCCTAGAGTGACAGTTGTCAGTCAGGTCTTTTATGACATCATATGACTCACACCTGACACTCACCTATGTGTTGCTCAACATGGCGCCTCGCATCACATGAGGCTGCTCATGCATATGCTTTAGAGTTGTTTTTGGCAATAAACTGCCTTAGTGTTATTTTCACCTGTTCAACATCAAATGTGAGTTATTTCCTGGCATGATAAGTGTTGATACACGGCCATATACATTTTGTCCATTTGCTCAACTTGGCGCATCCGTACTCATCATTATACATCCGCGTGTCTCTGTCAAGCCTAACTAGGCCCAATCCAGATGTCAACTAGTAACAAACCGCTTCTTTTATTTTTGGATGACAACATCTCCTTTCTATTCGGATTGGGGGCAGCAAATAATAGCCGTCCTCGACTCAGGCGCCGACTATTCATTCATTTCTCGGGATTTGGTCGATAAATTCGGGCTGCTCGAAGAAATGGAGGAAACTGTACCCCGTTTGTTAGTGCAAACACTTACAACGGTGGTTCGACCAGAAGACCGAGTCAATATTAAATTTTTATGGGAGCACGGAACGGAAACGCAACCATTCATTGTGCTACCAACTTACGAATCTACAATTCTAATCGGGCAGGATCTAATGGAAAAGTTAAAAATCCAAGCCAACCCGATTACGAGGTCTTGGAACTGGATTCAAATACAGGGGGAACCTCGACAGATTGTAGTTCCAACCGACTTCATGGAATTAGTAGATGAGGGCGACGAGTGGGGCAACACGAATATGAAAAAATTCGTGCAAGATTATGACATGAAAGCCTTCAGTAAGCAGCTTCAAGAGGAAAACCTCATTCAGACGCTCGTGATGGAAGCAAATCTTGACGCCACTCGCGCCAAACAACTCAAAAAAATGTTACAACGACATCGTGATATTTTGAACAAAACTCCAGGTCGAACACACATCACTAAACACGAGATTGTGTTAGCGACAGACACACCAATTCGAGTACCTTTTAAGGGGATGAATCCTCAAAAAAGAGAAATAATTTGTCAAGACCTACTTGATAAAGGCATTGTATCAAAAGCCATTGGCGAATACGCCATGAGAGTGGTGTTAGTCATGCGTCCAGGATCTGAGCCGAGACTATGCATTGACTTTCGACCACTGAACAAGATCACGAAGATCGATCCGATACAAATGCCAGCCATCGAGACAATTCTGAGGGAATTAAGTCCTTTCAAATGGATCACCACGATGGATTTATCAAAAGGATACTGGCAGGTGGAACTGGAGGAAGCTGACAAAGAAAAGACTGCATTTTATTCACCTATAGGGAGATTGATGTTCAACGTCATGCCCTTTGGGTTAGTAAATGCTCCAGCGACTTTTCAGAAGCTAATGCACACAGTACTAGGAGACACCTTGTACAAGTATGCATGGGCGTATCTGGACGATATTATTATCTGTTCAGAGATGTTCGAGGAACATCTCGTACATGTAAAGGATGTCATTCAACGACTCAAGGATGCAGGATTGCAAGTTCATCCGGAAAAGAGTAAATTCTGTTGGAAAGAACTCAATTTCCTCGGATATAAAGTCGGAGTCGACGGCTTATCCATCGATCCGGAAAAAATCCGAGTGATTGAACAATTTCCTGCTCCTGATATTAAAAGAGTTCAGCGGTTTATGGGAATGGTCAACTTCTTCGGCCGACTGTTGCCAAATCTGGCCGACGTCGCCGCCCCATTAACTGATTTACTGAAAAACAAAAGGATAATTCGTTTGATTGAAACGAGGATTCGGCCAAATCTTTCGACAATATTAAAAAATTGTTGATGGCAACAGAAAAAGTCCCATTGCCAGATTTGATGAAACCATTTGTTCTTCACACAGACGCCAGCCGAATTGGCTTGGGCGCCGCACTGTTACAGCGCCATCTAGTGGACAGTGTTGAACAAGACGTCCCGTGTCTCTTTATCAGTCGAAAAATTTAAAGGAGCCAAGAAAAATTACTCGGCAACAGAATTAGAGTGTCTAGCCGTCGTCTGGGTCGTTTTCCGAGCTTACTTGGAATACACTAACTTTGAAGTCCTAACGGACCATCAAGCCCTAAAATGGTTAATGGCGCTCAAAGAGCCGTCAGGACGCTTAGCTCGTTGGCAACTCGAGTTAATGGCGTTTAATTTGACAATCAATTACAAACCAGGGAAAGACAACGTCGTCGTAGATGCCTTATCTCGGGCTCCGACCAATAATCCGATCGAACCCGACGATGATTCCAAACTCAGTTATGTCCAGCGCCAACACGCAATTGGAACTTGGGCAAAGGCTCCCAAAAGAGCGACTTGTCTCAACTGATGATCGTTTTTGTGGATTTTGGACTCGTACATGGCAACCCGTGACGAACACGGAGATAGAACTCTCTTCTCGGAATAATTCCGATAAGAAAAACGACAAGATACATGCTTTTTTAACAAAGGCCTGTAAGTCCACATACACAACGATCCCAACAAGAGAGGAAATCATCAATGAACAGCTGAAGGACCCTTTCGCAAGTAAATTTATTCAATTTCTGACGAAAGGAGAATTTCCAACTGGGTGGCATACCCAGGCGAATCAAGATCGCTTTGCGGCGGACGCAGGAGCGTACTGTAGAGTTGTGCCGCAGTGGAATGAGGCCTACACAACATAAATGTGGTTCGAATGGTCGTTGTCCGCTTGAAAATCGATTTTTCGCCTAATTTTCACTTTTCGAAATTTCGATGGAGATTCCGAAATTCCATGCCGTCGGCGGTGGGTGCCGTACCGCCGGAGCATACGCTCTATTCCCGTCCAACGGCAAAATCCCTCGTTTTCAACGAAATGCGCGGTAAGCCTCGTTAGGCTTCTCGCTCGTACTGAGCACGCAAATTGGACGTTTTGTGCCGCAAATTGACCTCTTATGGCCGCACACCTCCGTGCTTATATGCCATTTGGTGGTTTATATAATTATGACAATTAAAACTCACAATTTGCGAATCCAAACAAAAACTAGCTGCTTTATTTGACAGGAGCATATGTGGCAGGCATCTTTCCACCGGTACAGGTAAAAGGTGAAGTCATGTGACCGGGTACAGGTAAAAACAGATATAAGTCACATGACCAAATAAACATTCAAGCATCATCAATTATGACTTTTTAACCTATGGTTTGACATTTTCATACAATTTCACATATTATGTTTCAAATAAAATCTCTTATATAAATAAATTATGCCAAACCATTTTACACATTATTTTAGCAAAACAAGAACATTAAATGAGTACCATGCAGCAATCTAAAAACATTAAATTGATGCATGTTTACAAAATCCAATGAAACATACATTGATCACTCAGACAAATTATACAAATAGACAATGAGTGATTAAGTCACATGGCAAGCTTAGAAATCCTCTTAAACGTGCCATGGTCACAATAAAGTAAACAATTACACTTTTGGTTTGCTTTTTCCAAAAACAAACAATCCATCCAATTAAAACATTTTAATTGTACATTTATACAAATATTTGACCACACGACTACAATCGCCCCCTTAAATAGAGGATATTTATATAACACTATTTACACTTATAGTCGTGGAAAGAGTAATTGCAAAAACCGCGCCATGGCTGAACCATAACGCTTCACATGGTTACCATTGCCTTGGGGTCACCGACCCGAAAGATATGAGATCCAATGCATGACATAATAGCGCTTGGCCATGTCTCACACTTGTGGTACGTTTACAGCTAGCACAAGGCAAGGCTCCAGACTATCAAAATCATGCCATGACGCGGCATGATTTGCGGAGACCAATCTACTCTGAGACGTTATCGAAAAATTTGCAGCACAAACCCCTGAGTTTGGCTGCTGTTAACCACTTGGTAAACAAGTCCGCTAATTCCAATCCGTCAAAACCTTTACTAACTCAAAATAGCCTAATTTAAAATAATCACGTATAAAGCAATACTTAACTTTGATATGTCTTTGTTTTGTACGTTCTCTATTTCATTTTTAATAAATTGTATAGAGCTAAGCGAATCAGAGCAGATAATCGGGATATTCGAATATTGACAAATTTCAAG
>JH430586.1:14292-26074 GCA_000239455.1 Strigamia maritima | reverse complement strand
ATCAACTCATTATGACTCACTGATATGCAAATCAGCTAATCTGCTTATCAGTATTCTGGCTCCCTGATTGGGGGAAACTCAAGAAACCCCATGGTTTCATAGTATATAAGCTCCTGCAAGAGCTGATTCTGGGCCTACTGTACTGAATTAATGTTGAATCTATATGATTGTCTATGTGTAACTTGTACCTGTAACCATTCAGAGTCATTTTTATCACCTTTTGCTTTAAATACGAACCGGCAGGCTGTCAACACCAAATTAAAGTAGGTATAATGCCCTAAAGACCGTAGTTGCCGGGCCTGAAAAACCCGAAGGTAAATGTACCGAGAATATACTTGTGCTTTTTGCATGTAGGCCAGTCCTATGGACAAAACTAGATTGTATCGAGTCCGCTCGGACCGAGCAGCAACCGCTACCTGTATCAGGAGTGGGCGCTAACTGTCACGTGCTTCGGCACCGTTTGAGAACAACGCATTCGGTTTGATGCGGCGCGCCCGACTCAATCATGACGGCCGAGGAATTCCCTTTGAATTCCATAACCGACTTCTTCCCGCTAATTTATACTTTTCTTTAGTTTCTTATCGATAGTTGTACATTTATTTGAATGCTTACAATTATTATATTCATGCGAATGTAATAATTGGAATAGAAAAGAGTGAGTCTTCACCGCAACGCTCGAAATACAGGTGTAAGTCGATACCACGTGGTATCGCTAATTTGTGACGATCATCCGACCGATGAACGCCGATATTCGCAGGATTCGATAGTGCATTACCCCGATTAGGAACCAAAATAGCACCAGGAAACAACAAGAAGATTCGTAATATTATTATAATTGTATTTTTATTAGTTTATCAAGCCTCTATCTAATAGTTAAAGTTTCGATAATGTTTTGCCAGTTTCCTGGTTAAAATTAGATTAATTGATAGTCTCGATATATTTGTTAAAGTATTTTATTGCCTCTGTTATTAATAGATTTTATGTTAAATTCGACCTCGGATCATTGTAATTTGCAATGATCCGTAATAAATGTTATGATTTGATAAAAATTCCTTGTTTTCATGTTTATTTACTTTACTCTTTCCAATTCAGTGTTGTTTGCAAGTGTGTTTATATGTATTTTTACTGGTTCTTATCCTTGGGATAAGTGGAGGTTTTTCTTAGCAAAAGAAAATCCACGTGTTTTCACAAGTTTTACTGTCTTGACCCCATCATAAAGTGTAAATAGCACTTTGGTTAAAAGTCAGATCGTCACAAACTGCCCCAAAATCTTATTTTGTTTCTCCTCGGTCGCTGCAGCATCGGCTGCAACATCGCCCGTCGTCGACACCGGCGTAGTAACGTCCACCATCGACTGAATCACGGGAACCACAATTTTTAAAAGCGTGGATTGCAATTTAAGCGACGCTTTATCCTGAATTTTTAGTTCAGGTTTAAGCTTGGAGACAAAAACTCCTTCGCACTTTGGCGGATCAAGAAATTTTAAATTCTCTGGAACCAAGGCTTTGGTCTGAATTTCCACACGCTGCTCGTACGTCTGTGACGATCTGGCTTTTAAGAACTCGGATATTAAGCAATATCAAGAAAATGTCTAAAAAAATGCAGAGTAATCAAATGTGGAAAAGGAACTTGCATAAAACCTCCACTTATCGAAATAAGAACATAAAACTATAAAAACAACAAGGAAAACTAGAGACTTGGGCAAACTGGATTGAAAATGAATCATAAATAATTATAACAACACAGGAATTTCTCAAATCATAACATTTATTCTAGATAATCGCAAAATACGATTATCTGATCTTAAAATATCGAAATATAACAATAACAGCGATATATAAACATAAATCATAGAAACTAGATTAAACTAATAGCAGGAAAACTTGCATTTAACTAATAAAAACAATAACAGAATAATAATTACTAAAGATGTTTTCTGGCCTTCTTGGTCCTATTTTCAGGCTCCTAACTGGGTGTACGACGCGATCCATCCGTCGTTCATGCTTTATATCGTCACAAACTATATAGTGATACCACGTGGTATCGCCGATACGGTAAATGACACTGATTTACGATCGGAATCGATCATAAATCAGCCAAAGAGACTCTGTGGAAACTTTACAAATAAATTAGTGAGAAGAAACTGGTTAAATGGAATCAAAGAAATTCCTGGGCCAAAGAAATGGCACTCCGCATGATAACCAAACACGTTGTTTCAAGTGACAGTTAACAATCCCTCCGATACGGTAAGAATTGTAACCCGGCCAGGGTGATCTCAGCATAACAATGAAAAGCCATACGATAAATTCACATACATTTTTTGGGAAATAAACCTAAAAGAAAATACCCCGCTGAGTCTAAAGTATTTTAAGCAGATATAATTGATTCCATCCGGACGATAAACCAGAATGTTGGAGGTCAAGACCATCAAGGACGTCAGTTGACGGCCCACGATTGGTCCAAAATCCAACACCTGGGGCATCTGTTACCACCCATGGCGCCAATGGTTTAAATAGCCAAGCGCCCCTTTACCTATCCTCTTTCTATTCGTAGAATCCCTGTAGTACAGTTCCAACCTGTTGTAACAAGTTTTCATCCTACTTGATTTACACCAAAAAAAAAAAAAAAAAAAAAATTTTAGTATAGACTTTTTTAAATATGTCCAAGATTAGCCCTAGAGTAACCAGAGCCATGGACAAACAACGAGCTGCAACCACGGCGGAGATTCACAATAATCCAGCTATACACACGGGGTTGGATGAAGTAGAGGAAGGCGAAGAGAGAGTGGAAACCGAAGATAGCCCCAACGACACTCAAGCCCAATATGCAGATACGATCGAAATATCTTCAGGGAGTACCGACCAAACTGTACATTACGCCAATATTCCTTTGTCAAATGACGAAAGAAAGGCGGCGGACAATGCAGTTGCATTGCAAAAGGCATGTGATTATTACGGCGTACCCCCGCACAAATTTCAAAATCTGACGGAACTTTTCACCACTGTGGAAAGGAATCAACATTTGATACTGTTTAAAAATAAAATAACTCCTGTGTTGTACGTTCTTCGTGAAGGACTGACACATGATCTTGCAAGCGAGGGGGCTCCGCTCACCTCGTCCCCTGCCAATAAAGAAACCGAACTTGATCACTCGTATGTTACGAGGAGTAGTGCTTCGAGTACAGAGGGCCGGACGAATACGCCTAGTAGAAGATGTACTCGTTCCCCAAGTCACAAAGGTCTAAAGACCCCTGTGACTAATAAGTCGCGTCATATAAGAGACGAATCCTTACCTAAGGAGACATCTCGAACGCATGCGAACCCGAAACAGCATGAAAGGGAAGGAATCTCACCTGATCCCAGGAGAGAATCGCTTCCCAAAAGAAAAGAAAGGAGTACGTCGCGTCCGGCGTCACGCCTTTCAAGAAACCCGAGTTTAACTCCATCAGCTAAGAGAGGAGGGCCTGAGTCCAGAAACTTCTCTCCACAGTTTGGTAGACCTAAATCTCATTCGAGGTCTAGATCCCCTACACAAACACCACCAAGGCAACGATCAAATTCTTCGAGACGACGGACATCTCCACCGAGATACTGTCAATTACGCCAATCTGGACATAACAATTCCTCGTATGCGGAAGACATGAATGCCAAGATGTGGGCGCAGAATTTGAATTGTATGGCGGATATCGCAGCTGCTTTGAGACAGGGAAATAAAGGTCCAAATGGGCCTGGTTGTGACGGTCTCGAATCCCTTAGTTTTATGAACTGTAACTATGGTGCACTGAGTGTACCAAAGTTACAGCAGATTTTACATAGACATGAATAAAGTGAGTTTATTTAATGTTTGGGATGAGAGATGAGATCCAATAGTAGCTAAGTAGACTTTATAGCTCTACTTAGAAACTATGATACAAGTATCTGTATATGGTCAAGGAATGACCAAAGAGGGCGCCAGTGCGACTTTAATGGTTATTCCCATTAAATATAATATTTGCGATAAAGAGATAAAAACTCTATGTAAGCCATAGAGTTAATTATGCTTATATTTTATCACATGTCCCTGATTGAATAATGTAAATATTTCAATAATGGATAATTTTATATTATCCTCGATACTAGAGAATGATGTCATAATGAACATTCCATCATGACTCATCCTCTATCGGATTATCTTGTCATAATCCCCTTATCAGTGATAAAGGGATTAGACAAATATAAAAAGCCATGCAAAACAGGAAGTAGAGCTTCTTGCGGATTTGACATTGATACTGATACTGACCTATGATTATTTGCCTTTGTGCTTGATTTACATTGTAATAATTAAGCCTTTGGCACCTCTGATTTATGAGGCAAATATGAGGCCAGTTTAATCAGTTATGTACCCGCTTACGTGGTACATACCAGATGGCTGCCGAGATCGAGTGGCCAGTGGGCAAGATAGCCGGACTACGGTCGACAGGACCTTCATGCCCGTAACATACTTAGTAGCTTTGAAGACGCAGCACAGGACCTGGGCGACCCGTGAGTAAAGTAATGTCTGTGTTATCTTTTCTCCTCTTTCATGGCCCGGGGCCCCTTTGTGAAATAACGCGGCGTGCAAGACGCGGATTTGCGACATCATGTTTGATGGCGCATACAAGGTTCATTAGGTACCATTTGGGTAAGACAGGTCACCGCGTGATCTGTAACCCTTTTGGCACCTAAACCGCCGTGTGATTGGAATGGTTTAACCATTGGCGGGAATCAATTTGCACCTCTTTTCTTGGGTCAAGATTTAATGTCTTGGTGACGACATGTGTTGGTCTAAAGTTTAGATCAACTCATGTTAGCTTTGTGATGACCATATTGCAAAGTCAACGTTGATATTCAGATCGCTAGGACTAATTTCTCCAACGTGCTTGCCAAACCACGTGGTAGATCGGAAACAATGGAATAAACTTTGTCGTAAGATATTTATTCAAGTGTAACAATAAAAGTAATTTAAACCTGAATTTAAGTGTTAATATATATTTTAATCTAAACTCATTGCGACTTTATCTTGGTACTATGAGTTTTAAGACGGTAGTATCGTGTAAAGTTGCCGACTGGAATCGATATATCGGACGGTATATCGATGGCCAAGTCACCCTGTCACACGTGGAGGTTCCACCGAGATTATTGTTGCCTTGGTTCTACATTTCCGAATGGAGAATCAGGTGAGTTTTGATTGAATTTATCACTTTTTTGGTTTATTGCTTTTACCTATCTATTTTTGGTAAAAAGTTGTTGAAATATCGAATTATGCATGTAATTCGATCTCAACAACATCCTAACACGACTTTTGATCTAATTTTGTTAGAAAAATAGATGTTAAGTCGATAGGGATGAGATTTTGACATGAATTTCTAAATTTATGTCGACATCTTATCAATACATGGAAACTTTGGCAAAGTTTTCATGGTTTTATGCTTTTTTCTATTTTCAGGATTCCTCAGCAGCAGTGAACTTCTAGTATGGACCTGTATTCGAAATACAAGTTGTACTTCAAGCCACTACTGGATCTATTCATTTATTTTTATCTTAATTTACAAGTTTTGTAAAAATTTGTATTTTTTGAGTTTTAAATAAAGTGAAACTTTATTTTATTTTATCATGTTTATGTTTTATTTATAATAAAATATGGGATGGTAATAAAGAATAAATAGTTTATTGTGTTCAAATTCGATTTCGCCTAGTTTCATGAGATAAATGAAACTAGTTAATTTCGAAAATAAGGACAAAAACTTAGAAAAAATTATTTGAGATTGACTTGGTAATGTTTCTGTCGCCGAGTTCAGTCCAAATAAATGTCGAAGTTATCAATAATGACGTTTTGCACACAAACCGTAATGTTTGTGCAACATAAATGCCACATTGGCCGAGAATCGATCGAATGTGAATACGTATGGTGTACACATTCGACCAAAAGCGACCAATGGCTACAAAACGTTCCATAGGTCGATATACATTATATAAGCTGTGGTGATGCTGAGACAAATCATTATTTACCTTAATATCATCGCAGCAGACTAGAATTCCAAATAGTGTCCAAAACTATAAAAATTCAAATTTTGCATAAAAACCTAAGAAAATGAAACCGAATCGATACAAGGAATCGAGAAGAAACTTGAGGCAGCAAAAAATTGCTTATCTGATGAGCAATTTCAACTGCTATTGAGTGTCATCAGTCAATCCGTAAATGTTGGGGCATCAACCAGTGCCGCCAACCCGAATACACCAGTGCAAAACACCGTGCCCAATCCTAGGAACAGGGTGGACACAGATTTCGACTGGGAAGGGAAAATCACGGAAAAGATGGTGGAAAAAGTACGAAAAATGCGGCTTACCGATCCAAGACTGCGAGAAACGGCTCGGTACAACCGCTGGTTGCAGTCTGCCCGACGCACGGGATGGATTGCGGCCAAGGAATCGGGTTGGAAACCCACCAACTCGAAGAATGGGTTTAAAACGGCAAAGAGAAGCCAGACTTCTCGTCTGAACCGACGAGAATCGACTTCTCCATACCCAAAAAATCCAAAACAGGTTGTAAAAACTAGCAAATCCTCTACAAGCCAAGGAAAGCAACCTACTCATCTGGTTCAGGTAAGGGTTCTAAAGCAGAACCCAAACCTGAAAAAGAGAAATCTGCTATTCAGTTACTCGATGAGCAACTGAAGGCAGAAAGAAAGGCGCGGAATGATGCTCATGTCGTTGCAAAACAAGGTCAGCTAGTAAAGCAGGCCAAGATTTACGACGACGTGACCAAACCAGCGGCCCCTACTACCACACATGTGGCATGCCCGTTTTGTGGCGGAAGTGGGTGGACGATGGGATTCAAAAATGAAAACCATCTCCTCCCATGTGCCAACTGCAATGGACGTCGCCTTGTTCCGAGGGAAACTCCTTGGAATGAGACGGTGGCCAAATATGTGGTTAAAAGCCCGTTTACTCCTCGAGGACGACCCTGGGCTACATGTCCAAGATGTAGACAACAAGTAAGGGCAAGCCATTGTATGGGATCCTAGGGAAGTTAGATGCAAGGGTGATAGACCTCACTTGCTGCCACCAATGGAAGAGTGGGTTCTCATAGAAGAGAACCAGCTTCCCTTGAAAATCAGGAAGCAAGAGGTCAAATCTACCGCAACAGACACCTCTCAACCCATGGAAGTGGAAACTGAACAAGTTTCCATTCCTGTAAAAGAGCTGGTGAAAACTGTTGCGAGGAAACCGACTGATGGGACCAAGGGAGACATTAGCTCTGCCATCACCCCACCACAGTCAGATGTATGTTCTCCTCTAGTATTTTTGGGACCAAAACTACAAGTGGAGAAGAGGGTGACCAAACCCCCTTCTTTGGAAATACAGAAAGCTCCTTTGCCAAAACCATCGAAGATTTCTGTAAAACCAAAAAAGAAAAAGGCCACCAAGCCAAAAGTGGTCGAGACTGAGGTGAAGAAGAAAGATTCGACTCCACCCCCGTCTCCCCCACCTGGGGCACCACCAACTAGTTTGGCCAAATGAGTATTTAGCCAATATTAGTTGTAAAGTTGTTAGTTTGAATGTGTGTTAAAATTTGTTTTTGTATGTTTTATGGAAGTTCCAGTCTCTCTTTAGAAACTTAATAAATAGATTTTATCATTGAAAAACTACTTGTACTTTATAAAAAATACAACGAAAATATTTTTTACGGATTTTATTGTTTTATTTTCGACAAAATTTTGGGCGAATTTATTTCATTAAAATAGGAAAAATATATATTTTTTATTCCCTTGTGTGGAATGTTTTATTTGTTGGTATTTTGGCGGTCCCAGTTGTAACCATGTGTTGAGGATTTGTCCAGTGGCATCAAGGGGAAATGAATGAGAGTAATTTCTGTTGTAAACACTGTCCAAAAGGTCAGCCAGGTTATCAAGGAAGGACAGGAGGAAGCTCAACAAGTGGAAGGTTCTAATACAGAATCGCATCAAACTCATAAAGATTTTATTTGTTTGAACTTTTCAAATGGTTTTGACTATAACCTAAATTCTCGAAACATGTGTTTATGGAAATAAACACAGTTCAAGGAAAAGGGTTAAACAGCAATGTTCGAACCACGTGGAGAAATGCTGACAATTCAAGATTGCCAGTCTTACTGTTCTCACAGGTTGAAATTGCAGAAAAACCAAGAATTTGAAAGGAAAGAAAGAATTTTCTAAATTTTAATTTGAAATAGTATTAAAAGGGGAAAATGATTTCTATCGATAATAGGGTATTGTTAAGTGTGAATTTGATTTCAAAATCTCACACTTGGAGGACCCTAAAGTCACGTATCCAAAACGCTACCTGCACTGGATTGGCCAAAGATTGGAGATTGTGACTAATCACCAAGCAATGTGACTAATGACTAGCACGTGTATCCTGGTGGGAATTTCAAAGTGGATCTGTATATAAATCATGTGCAGTGTGGACTGACTTCATTCCCCACCTTGGAGGCCCACCAGACGACACGAGAAGCCATTTTGAACGTTCGTATGATCGATTGTCGGTTAACCACGTGCAGTAGCGATAAGTATTGTCAGAAATTACATTATTGTTAATAATTAATTCTTGTTCCTTGTTGAATAAGTGCTTTTGGTTAAATAATTGTGATTCACTTTATTTGGATTTAGAGAAAGAATAAATTGTGATAAATTTCTAATTTTAACAAAAATCAGAAAATGTCACAAAGAGATTCGAATGTTGACTCCAGTAGTGAGGAAGAAGTGATTTCTGATGAAGAAACCACTAACCCCCCAACTACTGAACAAGACGACACTGTTCTCATTACTACAGAACAGGCCGCCTTGAATGGATTTTGCAACTTTTATGGCTAAAATCCAGACTGTTTTGGGTGTCTTGCTGATGCCCGGAAACATGTAAGGGATTTGAAGGCCGAGAAATTAGCTGCCGACATAGCAGCTGGCCATCAAGTGTCAACATCAACGGTTGACCTGACAGCCAGTCCTATGGTTGATAAGGCACTAATAAACTTCTGCAACAAGTTTCATATGAATCCAAGTCATTTTGAAACGTTACAGGAGGCAGAAGCCCAGTTAGAAAAGCTAAGAGCTCCTGAATCAGTTTCGAAAAAAACTGGTAACACAGACTTCAGGCAACTTTTCAACCTGTGTAGACGATACAGTCTACCCATGTCGGACTTTAGAACTGCTGCACAAGCCCAGTCATACATAGATGCGACTGGAATGGTAGAAGCAGCTAGAGGGCAAAATCCTACAAACGCATCTCAATCAGCGACAACTGGTTCTTCCAGAATAACCATTGACCCAGAAGAGATTAAGTTGCAGGAACTCAGGACATTTTTCTTTCTGAACCCTAGCGACTTCCAAACTTTGGAAGAAGCTCTTGTTGGGAACTTCTCAAAAATGAGTGTAGTGGAAATGTGAATGGTTCCCATATTAACAAAGATGAATGTCTGCTCAAAAGCAGTACTTGGAAGCCAGAATGGTCCCTTGGCTTATAGTAGGCTACTCTACTAGAGTTTATATGCCCAACTGATGGTAAACAAATAAAGAGAAACTTACTTAAAAACAGATTTATCTGCTATTAGGTACAGAGTGCATCTTGCACTAGAGCACAGCCATCTTGGCTACAAAAAGTTATGACATCACAAGTGTGAAACATTTGAGATGTCATGAAAACATAAACTGACAAATTAGTATCTCAAAACATAAGTAAAATGCAGTAATACAGGTTAAATAGTAAACAAACTGCAAATAAAATGTGCATACATGAAATGAGAAATAAAATACAAAAGATAAACAAACTGACAGCGTCATCTACCGACAAGGTAGGAACTAATGTGCTGTAAACGGACAGTGCCATCTACCGACAAGGTAGGAACTAAATATGCTGTAAACCATCAAATAAATAGCAGAATCTAACAGATAAATATCAATACAATAAATAATGAATAATCAACTACAATAATAGTGATATGTATCATCCAACTAACAACTGCCTAGTAAAGCAGTCCAACAGCTCTGGTACATTTAGAAAGCCTGAGATTGCAAAGAGATACAAGTGAGGACAGAGAAGTCGATGTACTCATTTCAGAGCAGAACCCGGCATACCAATCAGAGGCCTACTTTGATTATTGTGCCAGATTCAATCTTGGACCAGAGGCATTCATATCAATTCATAATTTGAGATTGCATCTGAGATCTTTTATTCTTTCTACCCAAGCTCAAGCAGAAGACTTAAACTTGGATAGGAGAAGTGAAAGGACACTATTACCACCTTTGGCTTTCCGCCACATGGTGATAATGAAAAAGGAAGCTAACACCTTGCCAAAGACGCCAGTTGAAGCTCCCAGACCGGTACAAAAACTGTTTTCCGACAAAAAAGGTAAGAAAACAGCGGTGTCAAAAGAAAATGCCAGAATAAGCACTCCTCTAGACACATTTGTGCCACCAGCAAGGAACCAGCCATCAAATGGTGGGTTTCATGCTGATAAACTACGTACTCCGCAGAGGAACCAACAACCATTGTTGGTTACTTCGCAAACTAAGGGGTTCAGTAGACCAGCACCATTTTGGGTCCCACCTACTAGAACAGCAGGTGTGAAACAGAATAGAGGATATGTAGATCCCAATATGGGGGGATCTAATAACTCCTCCAATCCTTCAGGTTGTGGATCAAAGGATCACCAACAAGTGGATGCTCAGTTTTCTGGTTCATTCGCAGAGCTGAAAGAGCTAGTTCATGGTGCACCTCGATCTCGTAAGCCATTACAAGATGAAGTGCGAATGAAAACAACGAATATACCAGAATTCTCGGGTAAAAGTGATAGCTGTATACAATTTATAGAAATTGTAGAGAGCTTTGCTGAAACCCAAAACATAGACGTCAATCTCATGGTACATAAGGTTGTTGGTTTTATGCGCGGACCAGCCAGATACTGGTATCACCAATATCTGGATGAGTTCACTTCTTGGAAAATCTTCAAAAGTTTGTTTATTTCAAGATTTGATGTCCCAATGGGACAACAAATCCTGACAGTGCAAAAGATGAAGCAAGAACCAAGAGAATCGCTATTCTCATATGCTTTAAGGTTTTTTGAAGCCTGGATTCAGCAGAAGAGAGTAAGCGATGATATGACAGGTTGCATTTTGTGCAAGGCGCCACAGAAACTGGTCTTCTGCGCCAGGAGACATTTGATTTGACCGACTTGACGATCACTCAAATTCACCGGCACATATGTGACCATAAAAATAAGTTTATTGCAGGAATCCATATATCTGCTAACCCAGAAGACCAAAGTGATAATAAGTCTTCTGTAACAGATAATGCGATTTTCCTGCATAAACAGAAGTCTAAACCAGGTGTTAAAAGCCTTCAAGTGGCAGATCCTGATTTGAGCGAATCAGAATCATCCACCACGGAGGAAGATGCTATCTTGCAAGCTGTGTCGCAAGCATTGCAGAAAAGAACATCGCACCCAGGCAAGAAGGACGGCAACAAATCTTCCATAGAGTGCCACTTTTGTAAGAAAAGTGGGCATATGAAGAAGGATTGTTATGCCTACCGAAATACGGAGGAATTTAAAGCTAAAAATCCCTCTGCTACCGGTCAACCCATTGCCAAGAAGCCTAAACTCGAATCTGATTCACAGGTCGACAACAGCTTTAAAAAAGAGATTAAAGCTGAAGTCGCCAATGTGGATAAAAGGATAGATGACCTAAAGTCAGACATAGATCTCAAACTGAAAGATTTCCTCTCTCAGGTGA